>VUQH01026314.1:13456-58143 GCA_015106775.1 Etroplus canarensis
CAAAAAAAATTTTTTTACCCAAAAAAAAAAAAAAAAAAAAAAACCCTCACAAAAAAAAAAAAAAAAAAAAAAAAAAAAATCACACCAATTTAATGCACATCAATTTTTTCCACAGTGTAAAATAAAGTGCAGCAGCAATAAAAAAAATTATCAAATGTCAGCAATAACAGGGAAAAAACACTGAAATACTGTACGCACCGTGAGAAGCTCAAAACCCTCAGGTTTTAGCGGGACAGGGGGTCCAGTGTAGTTGCAGTTGTACTTTTTTCCAGCCACCTTTGATTCGTCACACTCACCGTACCATACACAGTGATGGGCCGCAACCTGATACTAGTAATACAAGAAAAACACAGATTATTGATGTAGTGTGTTCACACAAAAAGCTCACATGGCCTTGAATTCTACAGTGCTGGTGTGCATACAGTACATTTGTTTTTGCTGTTAAGTCCAGTGAATCAAAAGTTTTTACTTTTTACTCATATGAGCCTTCTTCAATTTATACCAAGTAAGGATGTGGATAGCAAAGACAGACAGTTCAAACAGTTTCTCTTAAAGCTACAGCAGACCATAAGGCTTTGTCAACTGAAAAACCAAAAGAAAACTGTTAATGCTACAGCAACACACTGAGAGGAAGAGCAGATTTCACTTCAAGTATTTGCAGTTAAGATTCTTTTTTACTTACAACATGACTGTTATTTCTATGTATTTTCCCCCACATATTGAAATTTCAAACTGTACCGTTAAACAGGAAAGGTTTTTGTGTTTACAAGAAGTCACTGCAATGCCATATCAGACAATCCGAGACTGATAGGAGACAGAAGGCAGAAACAGGCTTGACAGTGCATTTTTAACATGCCAGAGAAAATTTTTTTATATAAACTTCAGGTATATCAATCTGTCCAGTTTAGAAGCATAAACCAATGTGAATCCATTTCACTTGCTTTGGTGCAAATGAAAGTGACAACAGGTGCACAGAACAGGCAACAAGAAGACAAGACCAAAAAAGAGAATTATTTTGTGGGTGGTGGCCACAGAACATTGCTCTCTGCTTATCCCCGACGACTGATTTTTCTCTAGCATTGCGCTTTGGCTAGTGTCCTTGTGTATATTACTTATTATTTTACTTGAGCTGCCCTAACTATGAGTAGCTGTTCTAAGCTGCTCATTATTTGTTTTTCTTATGTGCCCTATGGGTGAATTGTTTTGTTTTATTCTTAGAGAGAGAAGCCACACGGAATATCATTGTATCTGGTGTGTAATGACAATAAAGTTTCATTCATTCATTCATTCCTACTGGTAAAATGAGATGGTACCTGCAGCTCATTCAGGTTGCACAGGTAGTCCAGCTCCTCCAGGATGGCACATCCATACCTGCCATAGCTAGAACGTTTGCTACATCTTCAAGCACTGTTTCAAGAGGGTGGGGGAGATACAAAGGGACAGGGCTATAAAGCTCAACCAAGCAGCAGGACCAGTACCTTCGCCCTTCAGCATGTAGGAACAGTTGGAGCACTGCCAGAGCCTTACAAAATGATCTCCAGTGGGCTACTCGTGCATACTTCTGACCAAACTATCAGAATCAGACTACATGAGGGTGGCATGACATCCTTTAGTGGGACCTGTGCTCACAGCCCAGTACCATGAAACTCATTTGGCATTTGCCAAAGAACACCAGAAATGTCAGTTACACTGTTCCCCATTCTCTTCAGATGATAGCAGGTTCACTCAGAGCACATGTAAGAGTTACCAAAGCATCTGCAAACTCTTAAGGCTGTCATAATTCTCTGTCAAAAGGAAATTATATACCGATTGCACCTTGTTAGATGGAGAGATCAGTGACAAAAATGTGAAAAGCCCAGATTTGAATTAAACATTGGGGAGAAAACGTGGCACAGTGAAGTGTCAGCTCAGGATTTTGGAATGTGATTTAAAATTTTTCACAGTGCCAACAGTTAGAATGTATTAATGGTGTGTGTTGGCAGATAGCTCGTGTTCATTATTCTGAGTGTCTATGAATGTTCAACTTTGTGTGAAAAGAGGTTGTGTATGTATTTATTTTTGCATCTTTTTTGAGAACACCACGAGTTCATACATCAGTACAGATTCTCGCTTCCCTATACAAATGCACAATGCTCACAGTTCTCTCTCTACATACATTACATTTTTGGTAATTATATATTTTATACACATTATCAATACGTTTTTGCTATATTTTGGATTTTTAGATGTATGTTAGCTGCTGGACACACAAATTTCCCCTATGGGGATGAATAAAGTACGAGTGAAGAACTGAAGCATTGTGAAAACAAATTGAGTTTACTTTTCTTTACTCCTCTCCTCTACACAAATCTTTCCTCCAGTAGGCTGAGTGACTTTGATTGAGAGGATTTAACACTTTGGATGGCCATGTGTCATTTCCTGTGCTTCTAGTATCTTGTGCATTGTATATCTGAAAATAGATTATTCACTTCTGCAAAATTGCTTCCTTTTAATCTGGTATTTGAAGAATACCCTTTCTAAAGCAGACAGCGAGGTTACTTACATTTCCCCACTGTCAAGTTTCATTAGTCTAACCTTTAATGTCTTAAAAGCACAAAAAATATCCACTTGAAATAATAGAGAAAGTAGTCAAAAGAACCATGTTACAAAAACATTAAGTAGAAGCTTTTTTCTGTCTATTCAGCATCAGCACGCTCACATGTTCTTTGCTGAGTGACTTAGGGAAGTAAATTCACTTACTCTACAAACTATTTTATAACAAAACCTGTTAGACTTTGTCCTACTTGTGTCTTGTGGTGTGAAGATGACACTCTGCATTCAGATGCCATTACTTCCAAAAATTGAGTTTTATGAAAGTGTAGACTAGGGTAGTAACCAATCTCTAACTATCAAACATAGATATGTTTATTCAGTGTAACAACCAGAACCCCAGTGGGATTATCCAGTGAAATCAACCATAACTAAAGAACTGTGCATACTCAAGAGGTTTCTGTAAAATAAATTCTCTCACTCACAGCCAAAAGTGGAAAGTAACCAAGTAAAAATAATTTAAATTTGAACAAAATACAAATACTCTATTACTGTACCCCTCTACTTTCTACAGTTCTAAAATAGGTTCATTACTTCACGCTTTTGAGGGGAGTTATTTTGTGTCAATGCCCACCGTCTAGACATTGCACCACTTTGAACCTACAGTTGTGAAAAATAATGAACATGCTTACTGCTTTAATAGAAATTAAGAGGGCAAGTAGCAGCCAGGTGCTGGTAATTGAGTGTATTCACCAGCAAGTGTGACCACATCTACAAAAGTAGAAGCTTTGGCAATTTGTTGGTGAGGAGCATTCAGGTGTGCGTTAACACAATGCCAAGGAGGAAAGACATGAGCAATGATCTTACAGAAGCAATTGTTGGTGTCTATCACTCTCTAAAGGGTTACAAGGTCATTTTCAAATCATATGAAGTCCTCATTTTACAGTGACAAAAATGTTTCACACTTCTCAGTCCACATCTCAGGAATTTGGTAAATTTGTTAGGCTGTCTACTTCTCAGGAGTGGACATAATCAAATATGCATACTTTTAATCGGGATCCATGTACTATATAAGGACTTGTAACACTGTACTTCGGAGAGATGAAATCTACGTGGAGATGTTTGGCTGATTTTTTTTTTTTTTTTACTGAAATCCAATTTTTATGCATGGTCGTTCACATTATAACTTAAATGCAACTCCCATCAGACTCCAGTGTGAACAGTCTATGGCCCTGAAGTGACGCGCACGTGCAGAAGATGACGTGATGTCACAAGTAGCAAGCTGTGTTTATGTAAGTAAATATAGATGCTACACATAAAAGCATGTGAGTAAAACCCTACTTTCTTTCCACTGACTGTCTCCATCAATGGTGTCTGTCATGCTTGTTTTGTCCATTCTTTACAATTGATCTTGCCATGTCTTGCCTCCTCCAGTACAGAATTATGTCGTCTGTCCCACTTCAGTGACGTAAAAGTGAGATGAAATGCAACATGACCATTCAGACTGAGGTTGCTTTGAAAAACATCAGATACACACAACAGATAAGATAAGCACAACAGCAAATCTAAGGCAGAATTGCTGAAAAATAAAAAAAACTCTAGGCATTGCAGTGGCACAGTCAAAGTCCAGATCTCAACTCACTGAAAGGCTGTGATGGAACCTTAAGAGAGCTGTGCATAAACGAATGTCCACAAACCTCAATAAACTGAAGCAACTTTGTAATGAAAAACAAACCAAAATTCCCCTACAATGCTGCAAAAGACTTATGAAGTCATATAGAGAGTGGTGACTTTAAGTCACTGCTTCTAAATATGATTCTACAAGCTGATGAATCATGGGGTGTACTTACATGCTAGTCACAGGAGTAGAGAGTTTTTTTTTTATTTGCTTTTTTCTATTCGTGTTCTACATAACAGCTGCTCAAGTCAACTACATTCATTAAAACAAGCAGAAGTTATTGTAAAGCTCCTATTCCCTTGTATTTATTCTTCTTTTTCTTCTTATATTCATATGAAATGACGTTCAGTTGGATTTACACAAAAATAGTTGGTAGAAATGTCCTTCAAAGAGCTAATTTTTGCTGTTATAGTTGAGTATATATTAGAGTCTCTACTTTTTCACTTTTACTTCAGTAAAGAAGTTGAATCCATACTTCAAATTCTACCAGTCTCCTTTAACACAAGTACGTGCACCTCTACCTGAGTAAGGAATATGTGAACTTGTGCCACCTCTGCCGATAGCAGGCTAAAAAGAAAATCAATATTTTTAGTGATTTTGACATTCTTGGTGCCTTTATCGGGATGCTGACATCTTACCCCAAAACAGTAATGATTAATCAGATTCAGATGTTTGAACAAGGTTTCAAAATACTGACCTGATTACATCATGAAGAGGACAGCAAACAATGCAGTGACAGTCTGAAGTAAGAGGCTTCTGCTGGGTGAACATTTTACAACTGACTAAATCAAAGCAAATTAATGAAGCAATGCATTTTTTTTCCTAGTACATCCACCCATTCATCTTCTTCTGCTTATCTAATTCAGGGGGGGTGGAGCCCATCTCAGCTGACAAAGGGTGAGAGATGGGGTACATCATGAACAGGTCGTCAGTAGGGCTGTGTGATATGACAATATATACCTTTATACTTTGTCATTCAATATATCATTTCATATTCTGTTCTTTTTTTTATTTCAGGTTGTTGCAAAATGTACCATTTACTAGAGATGCTGCTGACCATTAAAACATATTAAAACTGCATTTCTTTTTCCAACAACATCTCAGAGATGTAATGTGTAGTTAAAGATCCTTACAGGTGGTTTTTCTTTATGAGTAAGTAATCACATTACTGATCTGACCCACTTAGGATGCAACCGGGTTGCATGTGGCCCACAATATAAAATGAGTTTCACACTCCTGTTCTAAATAAAAGAAGAAAAATAATCAAATACAAATGAGTGCCTTTCATCCAAATATGTAATTTACAATGTAAACCGAAATAGTCATTTCCACCTGGTCGCTATATAAACTATTAGTACGCTGAATTTATAGAATATGTTCTATATCAATGGTTCTCAAACTGTGGGGCACGAAGCCACTGTAGGTGGGGCATGGGCAACCAGATGAAAAATATTAAATAATAATAAATAAATATGTTTCGATATGAAAAAGTAACAAGCAAACATTTGCTGATACTTGCGCTGATAATATGCACCTTTATCTGAGTAAAATTCAACATGGATTCTTTTTTATTGTGAGTGATTAATGAAAATTTTTGGGTGTGGGATTTGGATTTCTGCGTGGTGTGGGGCACAAACTTTTTTCAGCTTCTGAAGTGGGGCATGCCAAAAAAAATAGTTTGAAAACCACTGTACTATATCGTGCTTTATATCCTTATGATATGAGATGGTTTGTATCGTGATATGAAATTGTGATCATACTGCTCAGCCCTAGTGGCCATTCTGCAGGGCTATACACTGTTGTCTGGTTTCTTTCAAAATTAAAGTGAATAGACAGAATCTTTTGACATTTGTACAATACAACATCACGTACAAGTTCATTAATATGTAGACTAATATATAGACAAAAGAGATGGTAGTGGATTTCCAGAGAAGCAGCCACTCCTCCCCCAACACTGGTGAACATCTAAGGAATGGACACTGAGATAGTGGACTCTTATGAGTACTGTACCTGGGTGTTCACCTGAACAGTAAACTGGACTTGACACAAAAGAAGTGCACTTTACAAGAAAGGCCTGAGTAGACTAAGGTCTTTTGGAGTGCAGGGAGCACTCCTGAAGAATTTTTTGACTCTGTGGTGCAATCTTTTATGGTGTGGTCTGATGGGACAGCGGCATCTCAGCTGCTAACAGGAAGAGATCAGATAAACTGATTAAGAAAGCCAGCTCTGGCCTGGGGTGCGTCCTCAACCCAGTGCAGGTGGTGGGAGAGAGGGCAATGTTATCTAAGCTGACATTCCTGCTGGAACACGACTCACACTCACTCCTTGACACTGAGGGCACTGGAGAGCTCCATCAGCAACAGACTACTTCACCCCAAATGTGTGAAGGAGTGTTATCGCTGGTCTTTCCTTCCTGCTGCAGTCAGACGTTCACAATCAACACTTGTCCCAGTAGAACACACACACCAACACACACCACTCTGCAACATTAAATATCTACATGCAGAAGATATACATTACAATCACAATATCCACATCCAAGTGGAATCATGCGAAACTATAAACTCATTATCCACGCGTAAATATGCTCACTCTCTAGCTGCAACTATGGCGTAAATATGTTCAATAGTACCGTTGAGGATAAAGTTTTACTGCGTTTTGTTTAATTGTGTACATATACGACATATTTTTTATAACTGACTATCTGCTGTATACAATACAAATTTCCCCGTTGTGGGACGAATAAAGGTTTATCTCATCCTATAAGTTGATGTCGTTACATGAAACTTTATACATCATGTGAATTAAGGTAAATCCCTTGTGTCGATCTCAGGAAAGCAAGCCCTGTAATATTCCCCATCATTACTAATTTTAACCTGTTAAGTACATTCGCTATATGACATGAGGTTATAATGCTCCGATACATCCAAATGCAAAGTGGAAAGTTCAAGCTGCTTTTACCGAGCATTGAACCGAGGTTATCCGCTTTTATATGCCCCCATGCGGGCTTGGGATAATCAAGACATTTCCTGGGACACATTCAGCCGATCATGAGACTACCTAGCGTTTTATTTTATTTTCTATCATTACATTAAACTTGTTTCGACACCAGCCGTTTACAACCTGTACCCCCACCACCGGTCTCTGGCTTATATTAGCCCGTCGCAAAGCTGGCGCTTTAGCGTTAACCGAGCCAATATGTTCAGACCAGTATTAAGCCAATTACCGGCTAATACTGTCTTTGATATACCAAAAATAGCAGACGCCCTGAATAGCTAAACGAACCGAAACCCAGGTTTCGACAGACGCCTCAGAACAACATAGTAGCAACGAGCAGCCTGAGCTGAGTCATTTAAATTGTCACGAGAGTAGTGACGTTAAGTTGGACTCACCCGTCTAAAATATGCCTCTGAGAGGAATACAACGAAGAATATATGGCATAAAAACCTCCTCTCTGCTAAGAGCCCCATCCCGACAGCTGAAGTGACGAAATTACACTGAAAGCTCAGGTAAAGTTTCGCATAGCTTGATGGACTCTTCTTCCGCCCAGTATTTGTTTGGTGCGGAGACGAACTTGGTGCTGCCACCCACTGTTGCTGACAGCACACTGTACCCAAACTCACTGAAAGTCAACGTGTGCTCTTTAAGATGCCTCCACCAGAATTCACAATCTCCTGGGCTTTATCCGAGTGAAAGATTTTCTCCGAATAAAGTTGGTTTGTTCAAAGCAGATGAAGAAGATTTTGCTGAGTGTGCCTGTGCCACAAAATATGGGTTATGGTGATATACAGGAGCACTTTCCCTAACCTGTAATTTAAACAGATTTTTAAATTATTTTTTTTTTTACAAAAGTTTTACATAAAATAGTTTAAACTGATGAAGTGAAATAAAAAAAAAATATTTAAAATAAATAGTAAATAAAAAACAGAAAAATGGTGCATAACACTAACTCACCTGACATTAGTGTGAATTCAGTGAATTCAGGTGTTTCATTCAGTCCCATTACTGCAGGTGTGTAAAATCAAGCAAAAAGCCATGCAGTCTGCCTCTACAAATATTTGTCAAAGAAAGGGTTCTTCTAAAGAGCTCACTGAATAGGGTGCCACTGTTGCAGTGAGTCACTTGGTGAAATTTTTTTCCGTCCCAGATATTCCACATTCAATCATAAGTGGTATTATTGCAAAGTTGAAGTGTTTAGGAACCACAGCAACTGAGACATTAAAAGGCACACCGGGTAGTGTTACAAAATGGGGTTGCTAAGTGCTGAGGCACATAGCGTGTAAAAGTGGTCAACACTCTGCTGACATTAATATCGGTACAGAAACTGTGTGCTGGGAGGTTCATAGCATGGGTTTCCTTGGCTGAGTGTCTGCATGCAAGCCTTACGTCACTACTCACAATGCCAAGCATCAGATCAAGTGGGGCCTCTGTTTGTTTCCACTGGCCTCTGGAGCAGTGGAAACATGTTCTGTGGAGTGATGAATCGCACTTCTCTGTTTAGCAATCTGATGGACAAGTCTGGGTTTGACAAATCCCAGGAGAACATCATCTGCTTAACTGCACTGTGTCAACTGTAAAACTTGGTGGAGAAGGCGTTTTCTTTTTCTGGGATTGGCTTGGGCCCCTAGGCATGGTTCAAATGAAGGGAACTTACTAAAAGTAATGTTATGAAAAGTTTCTTCAACTTACCAGGACATGTTGACCAACACTATGCTTTCAACTTTGTGGGAATAGTTTGAGGAAGCCCCTTCCTTGTTCCAGCGTGACTGTGCTCCAGTGCACAAAGCAAGGTCCATAAAGTCATGGTTGGATGAGTTTGGTGTGGAAAACCTTAAATGGCCTGCACAGAGGCCTGACCTCACCCCTATCAAAGACCTTTGGGATACAAATCTTGTATCAAGCCATTTCAGAAGAGTGGAACCTGGTATATTTGCAAAGGAGGATAACAACCCTATATTAATGGGATGTTATAAAAACTCTTGCAAGTGTAATGTTTAAGTGACCCAATGCTTTTGTCAGTGTAGTGTAGGACTTCTGTCAGTGTAGTGTAGTGCTTCTAATGTATTCATGCATTATTTATGCCACAAATGATGTGTTTTTTAAGCAGAGATACTGGATTTCAGCAATACAGCTAAGTTCACATATTTTAAAAAGAGACTAGATACTGTAATTAAGAACAGAGCCAAATTCTGGTACAGCAATGCAAAGGTTTTAGAAAAAAATCATCAGCAATAATGTATGCTCAACCTGACCGGCCTTACTTTGCGTTATCTTTATACTGTTATGCCAAGCAGTAGTTAGTTGGTTTAGGAAATGTGCAAAGAAAGTAGTTGTCATGACAGAAAGTTCATGAAAGCAGGAGACAAAATCCATTCCGTAAAGCCATAATATAAATCTTTAACCTTATGGGTTTTTTCCTAACCTGCAGTGGTGGTGGTGGTGGTGGCAGCTCTGTAGTCAGAATTCTAATTAAGATAATTCTTTCCCTTAGGCCAACATTTTAATTTAAAAATTTTCTGCCCCAATCAAAGCAGCCACCACCATACGTAATGTCTTTGTTTCCCTTCATATTTCTAATTTAAATAAGGGACACTCAAACTTTTCTGTTAACAGTTAAAAAAATCAGCTATCTTAAGGCAGATAAAGATGCAGTAACAACATATAAAGCTGGCATTTGTTCCGCTGATTAAATGTATTTTTTAATTCTGTGTAAAATGCATCATACACAATGCAAAACTCAGCCAAGCTCTTATTAGTGTCTTCTCAGTCAGAATTTAGTTATATCACTCACTGTGGTCAAATCCTGAGGTCATATGGCAAATAAAGAGCCCTTTAAATGTTGAATTTGAATCCCTTCAAGTGTAGATGCACATCTCACTGAGCTAATCAGCTGCTGCAGGTCTTTTATTAGATTGTTGCTTGAAGTGCTGAGGCATTTAGATAAAAGAATTGATTAGATGAGAGAACCATTAGGCTCTGTCCTTCTTCTACCTCTTCACTTGTAAAGCTGTGTGGAAATAAAAACAGGATACATTTCCATAGAAAATAAGGTTTATTCATTTTCACTTTGGAATGAAACAATCACAGATCAGGAGTAAGTGCATATTCAAGTTATGATATGACAAAACTGTGTACTGAGTATAAATTATAGGTGACTACGTGGGGGATATATTACAGCATAGTCACTGTTACCTGTACATGTACCTGTGTAAAATCTGCAAAAGTAGGCTTATAGGCCGCTACAAAAGTATATTCCTTTAAAACTAGGATTAATATTTGCAAAGTTCATGCTTCTGTAAAAGACTTGAAAGATTTTTAAAAGACTTTAAAGCTACAAGCAGATTGATAGATGTGGGGTAAACACCTTTTGTGAAACAACAGTCCAGAAACAAACAAATAAAGAAAACAGGAAACGTTCCTGGTGATAATAACAGAACACAGGCATGAGAAATATTCTTTATTTCTGACTTTGTGCTACTGAAATATTCTCTAGAACACCTGCCAGGGAAGTGCAACTACTACAATTCAAATAAGTCACTCACATGGCCTAAGACAGGTCAACCAGCATTTTAAAACAAGGTACAAAAAGAAAAAAAAACATTATATGTCTAGCTCACAACTGCAGCTAGGGAGTTCACGGAATTTTTTAAAAACTTGATGATATTTCTGTTTGTCACATGAGTGTGGTGAGCTGAAGAAACTTACAGGTAAAGTCAGAGGTGTGGAAAAGTAATCAGTCACAGGGCCAAACAGGGCTTCTTTATATTTAGACTAACACAACACACTGATAAAAACCTCAGAGTTTATCTCACTTTGTGGGTCTACACAAATATGCTTCATGTTACAAAAATGCTGCAGATTCTGAGCTACACAACACAGCAGTATGAATGTGACTGCTGTATTTGCTGTCACATTTTCTACATAGTTATAGTGTTAGAGCGCATTAGGGAAAACAAGAAACTTAGCTCTCTTGTTCTCAGCTACATGAGACAACACATTCTTCTTAATACATACAGAACAAATTTAGAACATAAAGGTCGCATATTTAAATGATGCAATTCACCAGTGTTCCCTTTTATACTGACTCTGCATTCTCACCATTGCTAGATTTTGGGAGTAATGTCACAGGGCCTCTGAGGAATCCCATAAAAACTCCCTTTAATCTTTTTGACTCAGTGAAATGGTCTATAACTAGTGAGTCTACAACACTTGTACCTCAAGTTGTGTTTTGGGATGAGCTGCCAGTTTCCGTGTTATGCAACAGAGCTTTGGCCTCCTAAAAAATTTGGAGGCATTTACATACTTTTAATATCATTCCTCCACCAACACATTTGGATCACATAAAATATTTTGTGCATAATATCTAGAGATTTCTACTTCTCACATTTACAGAAGAGAATTTCACTTCCTGTAGGGCGTTACATTATAAGGGTGGAGTCTAACTGGTCCAGCAGCTCTAGAGTCGGCTGATGCATGTAAAACAGCTTTTGTCATTGGTGGTTTGGTGGTGAGGAAAAAACTTTGGAATGAGACTGGTTTAACTTGAAGGCATACAAACTATGTAGAGTGCTGCACAAACTGTCACTTGACTCTATAAGACTGGACAGACCAGGATGACTGATGGTACCACTTAGCTTTTCCAGCCAAGATATTAACACCTTTGTTGTTGAAACAGAAAATAGTCTCTGATTTCTTGTCCTCAGTCTGGGCCCAGGTACTCTGCATTCTCTGCTGCCGGTATGTGTCCGTTGGCATGGGTCTTGAAGTTGGGAGTGAAATTCTGTTGGTAATCAGGGTTGTCTATGCTATTCTGAGGCTGGTATTTCTGAATGCTGTGAACCGTGCCATTTGAGGTGAGTGGGAGGATGGTGGGGGATGGGACTTCATTGAGATATTCAGGTCCGTTTGCCCCGTTCTTAAAGCAGTTCAGGTACTCTGTCTCTGTCTGGTCTGAGGAGATGGTGGGAAGAAGGGTGCGAGGTGGACCAGGATGCTGGTAGATAGGATTCACCACATCTGAGACGCCATTCTGGTTCATGTAGTCTGTAAGAAAACCATTTACATTAACAGGGGCATCAGATAATTTCTCAAAAAGTCAGGTTACATATAAAATTTAATTAACATAAATAAGAATACTTTATTTATCTCGGGGGGGATTGCTTACATTACAGATACACCATTAAATACACATAAATATAAATATGAAAAATAGAAAATACGGCAATAGAAATATATAAACTCTCTGTGCGAGAAAGTGCAATTGTAGCACAAGTACTCCAAAGTTAAATAATACCATATACAGTACATGACATGGCAATAGGAAATAGTCCAGGTCTCACAGGAAGGAACTGTAAAGTTTGATGACTACAGGTAGGAATGGTTTATTGAGGTGTTCTATGGTGCATCATGGTGGGATGAATATATTGCTGAATAGGCTCCTGTGCCTGTCCAGCACAACATGGGTGTGTGTGTGTGTGTGTATGTGAAGGATTGCCCAATATTGTCCTTAACTCGGACAGCATCCTCCTTTCCAACACCACCATCAGAGAGTCAAGCTCCACACCCACATTGTTACTGGCCTTGTGAATCAGTTTGTTGAGCCTAATAGTGTCTGCTACCCTCAGTCTGCTTACCCATCACACCACAGCACAGAGGATGGCACTGGCCACCACAGACTCATAAAACATCCTGAGCATTGTCAGCTCTGCATGTTCTGGGGAATTTTTATCTTTTTAGATTTACAGAAAGTACAATGTGACAATAATTTCTGTAGATGTGTGGGCTATGTAGACTCAGCGGCTAACCTTAAATCTGAGATTCCAAAGCTTCAGCAAAGACACAAAAGCCTTAAAATGTCTAACAAAAGTGGCACATATAGTACAGTAAAGGTGGAAATAAAACTCAACCATTAACTCAGCCTTAATACTAAACCCTTTTCATTTTAAGTGCCTCACTAGAGCCTCTAACACTAAAGATCTGAGCAATAATTATACTCTAAATAGCAGATAGTAGATGGAGCATTGTATGTTTTGCTATAGCACTGCAAGAACAAGAAAGCAACATGCTTCTTGTCCACTAGATGTCCTTCTTTCTCACAAAATCACACAAAGGACATGGGTAAGCTTTCCTGATATGTCTCTTGAACTAAATTAAAATGTAATGGCATGAAGATGAAGAATACTTGCCTGGAGCTGGCTGGAAGGCCTCATCTAGACATTTGTCTGTGGGGTCGGGAATATATCGCATGAGTACACTTCCATCTCTACTTGGGTATCCATTCTGTAAAAAAGGACAAAGGATTTTAGGGCAGTGGCACTCCCTGTGTAAATATTAGTAAGAGGCAAATACAAAGAGGGAAATGCTTTTCTTTAAAGGTGCATTCAAGAGTTAACTTATTCTTACCAGTAAGCCAGTTCTGCTGTGGCATGTTCCAATGCTACTGTTGAGGCTCTGAAAAATAGATAAGTTGAACTTTAGTTGATCATATAATGATAATACCACTGCAAATGCAATACAAGGACTGCTTTTTATGAAGCCATAATTCAAATGAATATTCCTCCATAAACCATAAAGCGGCCAAGAAGACAAAGGTTTAAAATTTTACGAAGTAGGCACAATGCACAACACAAAGTCAGTCCGCTGTGTTTAGTTTCTGATTCAGGGAAAATAATTTCTTCATAGCTTTTAGTTTGATTTACTTTATTTACTGTTGTATTTATAGTTCTTTTTTCACTGCTTGTTTCCTGTGGGTGCTGCGATTTATTATAAAGTCTCTCAGGGGACAGCAAGTTCCCTTTGAATTGTGACAGTAATGTGTTTTTATGGTACCCAAAAAGTTATAGCTGCCATCCTCAGTACAAGCTGATGGGTATCAAAATAAATGTCCACCATGCACACTCATTCATTCAGGCAATCTGAAAAGCTTTGCTTTGTCTGTCAGACAGTCAAATGGCTGTGAACAGCATAAAAGCATGAAAGAAAGAGAACAGTGACAGTGGCAGCTGTGGTAATGCAATTACTTTCAACAAGACAAGAAAATTAAATATACTAGTTCACTGACCATCACAAAAAAAGTGGGCTATGCCCCAACAGTGATATTGCAAAAGCAGGCCCATCCTGAACTTGTATTGGACAAAGATTTAAAAAAAACGTGCCTGGTGCCTGCAAAGGTAATCAAATTTGAAACCTCATATTGGTTAACCAGGCTGTCAATGACCGGCAACATTCCCAGGTAAAAGAGTCAGACCTACGCATGGCCTTCACTGAACTTGAAGTAGAAGAGTTCTCCTTATTCCACCTTCATCAATCATAGGACAACTGGGAGGAAACGTGGGAGAGGGGCTGATTAAGGAAGGGGAGTGGGTGGGGGTCAGGACAGGACAGTCAAACAGAATGAGGGCAACTAGGGTCAGTGTAAACCACTTTTCACTTAGATTTCAGGTCAGTCTGGATAATTAGTTAAATTCTGTATAAACACCTACAGTAGGTTCAGTTTAACAGCTGTTGCTCTGTTTCTGCTGACTGAAGGAAAAACCAATTGTTTTCAACACAGTAAAAAATGACCACATTTATTTCCATTCTGACTCACAGGGTAATGATTTATGCAGGATTTTAATTCCCCCAAAAGGCAGTTAAACTAGCACAATTAAATTTCAATTACAGGCATATTGGTAAAGTGTGCACAGCTGAAGCATGTGGTGCAGTTTCTTCTGCTGCCTCCAATGCAGCTCTCGTTTACTGTATTTAGGTTTGAACAAAAAAGGTCAGTATGAGGGAATCTGATGTGATTGTGTGTCTGTGGTAAAGGTATAATTACATAGCTCACTGGGGAGTTAGAGCACACAACATAAAACATGATGGCAATAGTTGGGTGTGGATTTTGGATTTATGTAAAAGTCTTTTAGGTAGGTAATTTCCCCAATAGGGGATTAATAAAGTACATCTTCTTCTTTTTATAATTAAAAGTGAATGTGCTGGGATGGGTGAACAATTTAGCAGGTGGTTTGGTATTTTGTTTATATAAGTACTGTAAAATATACAGTCTCCAGTCACTTTATTAGATTGGATGCCTACTGCTGTCGTAACTGCCTTTATTCTTTGTATCATACATTCAACAAGGGTACTAGAAACATTCCTCAGAGATTTTGGTCCATACTGAAATCATAGAATCACACAGTTGCAGCAGATTCGTTGGCTGCACACAGTCCCGTTTTACCACATCCCAAAAGTGCTCTATTGGATTGAGATCTGGTGATTGTGGAAGCCATTTGAGTACAGTGAAGACTCATCAGACCAGGAAATGTTTTCCCAATTTTCTATTGTCCAACTTTGGTGAGCCCATGTGAATTGCAGCTTCAGTTTTCTGTTCTTAGTTGACAGGAAATGATGCCTGCTGTGGTCTTTAGTTGTCTTAGCCCATCTGCTTCATGCTGTAGTTGCAATTTCAGAGAATGGCCAGACTGCTTCAGCTTGAAGCAGTCTGGCCATTCCTTTGGTATCTGGCATCAACAAGGCATTTTAATCCAGAGAACTGCCACTCACTAGATATTTTCCCTTTTTTAGATCATTCTCTGTAAACCCTAGAGATGGTGGGGTAGAAAAATCCCTGTAGATCAGCAGTTTCTGAAATACTCAGATAATCCTGTCCAGCATCAACAACCACACTGCATTCAAAGGTCCTTACATCACCTTTCTCCCCAATTCTAGGTTTGAACTTCAGCAGGTTGTCCTGGCCATGTCTACATGTCTAAATGCATTGAGTTGCTGCCATGGGAATAACATTTGTGTGAATGAACAGCTGAAGAGGTATACCTAATCAAGTGACCAGTGCGTGTATAGTATTTTTTGAACCTTTACTTAAGTTTAATTTAATTACCTTAATCTGAGCAGCAGCAGTTCATTATTCATCACAGAACACCATTTGGATAGTAATGTGCAATTCTAATAATACCAAAGGCGCAAAAGATTGTGTGATGTTCACAAGAACAATGGAGTGAGTTTTTTGTAAACTGCATCAACTTGTGGAAGTACTACAAATTTATGCAGTGACACTGAGGCCAGTTTTGATTATTTGCCTCCCACAATTATCTAACATGACTTCTTTCACTTTTGATTCCACTTTCACTTGAACTGGACTAGTTATGTGGCAGTACAGTGTTTAAGACTGAAACTCTTGCAGGACTGACTACAAAGCAGAAATGAGTCATCTCTATTTTTTAAAAAATATCACTAGTAGAAGAAAAAAGAAAACTGAAGAAAACTGAAGAAAAACAAAAGATTTTAGTGTTTCATTTCTACAGTGTCATGGTGTGTTATTTCAAAGGTTTAATGCTATCTAGAATCTAGATGGGCAGACAGACATGATCAAGACCTGTGACTGTATATTTATTTAAAAAAAGGGCTTACTGTTGAGTGAAGCAGTGGGGTGTGGGAGGTACTTGGGCTACTGAAGAAGCCATGTTGTGGTACCAGATATTCATCAGCATCCACAGCATTCTCCATGTCCTCCCCACTGATGAGGCTGCGGTAAAATTTAGTATCTGCAGGACTTGGCAGATGCATGCAGTCATCTCCCTGGAATAACAGAATTTGTCTCAATTTGTTATATCTCATAGGTCAATACAATTCAACCTTAAAAAACTGCAGGTTTAAGCAATTTACTTTAGTCAGAACTGGGGTGAAATTATACCTGAATGACAAGATAACGGGACGGATCCCGAGCCATCTTTGTAAACTCAGCTATTAGTTCTCGGAAACGAGGTCGGCTGTCTGCATCGATCATCCAGCCTGCACACACACATCAGAACTCAATGAGACTCAGTGAGATGAAACTTGAATTTTATGAGCATGTTACAAAAGTAGCTCAGCAGGAATCAAAATTGAAAAGGGGGATAGTAAAGACAACACAAAAAACAAAATACTGACTGCTTCAGTGGAGAATGTTTTAAAACAATTAAAAAATTGGGGCTGCAAATAATTATTACTGTTTGTCATTGATTCATTTGCTGTTAAGTGTTTTGCTTAACTAAAACATGAAGAAACAGAAAAAACATCCAATCACAGTTTCACAGAACCCGAGGTGGGATCATCTGTTTTCGCCTTGACAACAGCCACAAAACCTTCTCTCCTCAGCAATATAAGACAAAGAAAAGCTACTTTCAGAATAGAACACTAATCAATGCAGTTCTAATATAAAGTAATAAATATATATGGATTTGTAAATAAGCTTACATTTCACCATGATCATGTAGACGTCTATGGTGCAGATTGGTGGTTGAGGCAGGCGCTCTCCCTTCTCCAGGACCCCAGCTATTTCACTGGCTGGTATCCCATCGTATGGTTTGGTCCCAAATGTCATCAGCTCCCAAACTGTTACACCTACAGTACAGAAAGGAGGACAGATGGTAAATGTCAGTCTGATGAGCTGTCATTGACTGTTTTGCTCCAAGTAAAAAGAGAAGAAATGAGAGTGACAGGATGTACGCTTCTCAACTATTACACAGTATCAAAATAGCTATGTTGACAAATTGGCTCTGGTTGCAGGAGTGGGAGTGAGCAGGATGCATTTCTGTGTTGGAGGAACTGAAGAAGGGAAAAGGAGGAAAGGAAGCCCGTCACTTCTGCCAGGGTCTGCTGATGCTTTTGCCATACTGAGCGGAAGGCATGATCAAACCCTCGGGGAAAGAAGATTTGGAAGCTGGCCCACAAAAAAAAAAGCTCTGCTGTGTTTGGTTTCTGTGTGTGTAAGCATCTGTGCATGTGTGTGCTCCTGGGCTGGTAGAACTGTTTATGTGGGTTGAGGCAACAATCTCTTCTGACGTGAAACTGCCCATCCGAGACTGCTGGTGTGTAGGTGTATGCTACCTGTGTCCTAAAATCGCAGATGGTAGCAAGATGTTCTCCCTTTTCAGTTTCTGTTTGACAAGCTTTATTAGGTCCAAAAGCAACATTTTATCTGAAGCTTCAAAATGACTGTCTGCTCTCTGCCTTGCTTCCTGTTAAAACACTTTATGCAGCAATGAATAAATATTGCTCCAGTGAGAATGTCACCAATACTCAGGAGTACATAGAGGCCCAGCTGTTTTACATATCGGAAGTTACACAAGCATCCAGGCTCAATCTGGGACAGTGCATGCAAAGTTCTGTCTTGTACACAATGCTTGCGACTTACCGTAACTCCATACATCACTCTGGTGTGTGTAAGTTCTGTTCAGGATAGATTCAAGAGCCATCCATTTTATTGGTACCTGTGGGAAAAATAAATTGTAATGTAATTAAAAATAATGTAATACATATTTGTAATGAACATGAAAAAAATCCCATTAACATATTTGTAATCTATAGTGTATATCGTTTTCCATGTGCACAGATGGGCTGAACCACAGAATAAACTACATTACAATCCTATTATATAATACTGAGGTCATTTCTTTGGCAGAATTGTACATGCAATTATTTACGGGGATGTTTTCAAAGACACAGAAATTTACTCAGAGACAGCAAACTTCTGGACTCTCTTAAGAACAATGTTATTGTTATATTAAAAAAGATGATTTTTTTTTTACTCTGATTACAAATAGTCAAATTTGGCCTCTAAGCGCTGTAGTGCTTTATTGTGCTTTAATCTATTACTATCCATTTCTGTCTGTCAAATATGCAATGCAATTTTAATGCCACCTAGTGGTAGGAACTACAAAAGTCACATTTTACATTACTAGTTTTACTAATGCTGAAAATGCTCAAGTTCAAAATAGACTTGAATTATGGAAAGAACACACGAAGCTTATAGTAGTTTTCTACATAACACCTAAGTCCAAAATAGTTTTTATTGCAGACTGTGTGAAGTTTTCTGTAATCTGTAATTTATCATCATGTTGCATGACAACATTTTTTACTAGAGGAATAATTAATTAGCACTGGGAAATTTCTGAACTTAATTTTGTCCAGATGTTTCTGAACCACTTTCACACCAGTCCTTCTGGTGTTGACAGGCAATACAGATACAGTTAGGTCAATCAGTTTTTGGAAAATGACCCACTTTTATTAATTTTGCTTCTGTACACCACCGCAGTGGATTTGTCAAGATGAAGCGCAGACTTTCATCTTGCATTCACAGAGTTTGATGAAAGAATTGCATGAAATTACAGCATTTTTTATACAGATTCCCCAATGTTAAGACACTTAAAAGCCAAGGTGGACAAACTAACATGCTTTTGAAAATAAAGACTGTTTTAAATGCTTGAATGAAAATCCAATCTAAAATGACTGTTTAAAGTCTGGAACCCATTAAAATAATAAAATGCTGTGTTTCCTCCCTTGAGATGCTCTGCCAGTTCTTTACTACAGCTGCCTTTAGTTGCTGCCTGTTTGTAAGTCTCTCTGCCTTCAGTTTTGTCTTTAGTAACTGAAAAGCTGCTCTGTTGGTTTGAGCTCAAGTGACCGACTTGACCATTAAAGAATATTCTATTTCTTTGGACTGGAAGCTTTTGGGTAGCTTATGCAGTATGCTTTGGTCAGTATCCATTTGCATTGTGAAGCGCTGGCCAATCCGTTTTGCAGCATTTGGGTGAATCTGGGCAGAGGGTATACTGTAGTCCTGTACACTTCAGAATTCATTCTGCTACTTCTATCAGCAGTCACCTCATCAATAAACACTAGTGACCCAGTTCCACTGGCAGCCATACATGCACGTGCCATAACATTGCCTCTACCATGTTTGACCGATGACGTGGTATGCTTTAGATGATGAGCTGTTCCTTTCGTTCTCCATACTTTTCTTTTCCCATCATTCTGGTACAGGTTATTCTTGGTTTCACCTGTCCAAATATTTGTTTTCTAACAAAGTTTAATTTGGTATTCCTGTTGTAAAGTATAACTAGTAGTTTGGATCTCATTGTAAACCCTCTGTATTTACATTCACAAAAGTGTTGTGTCTTCTGTGGTCTTCCAGGCTTTTTGGTGTTGCTGAGCTGGCCAGGACATTTTTGTCTTTTAAAAAATATTCTAAATTGCTGTTTGCTATCTCTCTGATAGGTTTAGTTTGTTATTTTTCAATCTAATAAAAGTCTTTTTCACTAGCATTGACATCTCTTTGGACCTCATATTGAAAGTTTCAGTTAACAGGTACCAAATGCAAGTTCAACACTTGGGATCAACTCCAGATCTTTTATCTGCTTAATGTGGTCATGAAACTGTTTGTCAGTCAATTGAATTTTGAGCCCTCAAAAATGGGGGGCTAAGCAAAAATGTGTCTTTACTTCCTAAACAGTTAATGCAGTTTATTTGTTAAATCCCTTAAAATGAAGCTAAATAGTCTGCACTTCAATCACATTTTGACTGTGCCATTGTCTAAAACTTATGGCTCTAACTGCATCTGGCCTGAATATGCATTATATTATCTGTCACAATTTTATTAGCTGTTAAAAAATAATGTGAGTGAGCTCTAATAACATAATAAGATAATACAGATGTGAAAAAATATTAATTCAAGAACTTTATAGCTTGTTCTCACATTTCTTACCAAGTAAATCCTAAAAAATATTTTGGAATCATAACAGTATGGTGACTGTATGGATACAACATCAACATCATAAAACAGTTTAACAAAGTAAAATAAAAATAAGAAAAAAAAGCTTTTTGATTTGTCATTTCTCTTAGAACATAAATTACTGACAGGAACTATTTATATACCGAGTCACTTAATTAAGTTACAATCTGAAACATCACTAAGTACATACATACCATCTTTTTATGCAATTGAGCTGACTGATCTACAGGAAGTGTCTGTCACTTAATTGGTAACCAGCTGAAACCAGTTCATTAAATTACGAATGAATTAAAAGACTGTTCATATTCAGGCCTATTTATGTGCAAGATCAACTGATTACTATAAATCTAAAAAACAACGAAGTTTTAAATCAAATTTGTCTAAGGATCATAAAAGACAAAAGAAGGTTTTTTTCCTTTTTACTCCAACCAACCTTTCCTCCATCTGCATGGTACTCTTTCTCATCTGCATTTAGGAGTTTAGCCAAACCAAAGTCAGTGATCTTGACATGTTGAGGAGTCTTCACCAGGACGTTTCTGGCTGCCAAGTCACGATGTACTAAGTGGCGCTCCTCCAGATAGTTCATACCCTTTTGTCAAACAAATGATGAAATACAGATTACATAAGACCAGGTGCTTTCACTAGCTGACTGATATGGCTGGAAAAATGAAAACATTGCTTGTTTAGACAAAATAAAACATCCAAAAAGTGCTGGAATCTGTCACGACAGATTTGTCAAGAAAATCTGATTACTGGTATCAAAGAGCAGTATTTCGTGTGTCCTGTTAAATATGTTAAATAAAAGCTCTAAAAACAAAAACACTGACGACTGAACTTGCTCGGCAGAAAAACAAGTCACTTGTGTTTTTAATTACACACCCTGAATGACTTAAAAACCACAAAGACATGGGATAAATAGTATTGCTATTGAAAATAAAATGTTTATTGCCTAATAGCTACTGTAAGAGTGTAAAATGTCACACCATGTAAAATGACTTAATCTTTATGCGTTTTCCCTCTTACCTTGGCTATCTGGACACACCAGTTTAGCAGGTGCTGGGAGCCAATATTGTCCTTGTTCTCTCTGACATAGTCTAGCAGGCAACCATAAGGCATGAGCTGGGTTATAAGCTGCACAGTGGAAGTCAGGCAGATGCCCAGCAGACGACACACGTGGGGGTGTTCCACACTGGCCATCACATAAGCTTCCTGTAATGTGCACACAGACATTTAAGATTTTGTCTTTTCTTCCCTAGGTTCTTCAGTACTTTAGGCAGTCAGGTGACAAAAATGACAAAAAAATTTCATTATTTGCTGTATGGAAAATTAAAAAAAAAAAAAGCATAGTTCACACTGATAGCTTTCTTCAATCCTCTCCAATCTGCACTTTCCCAGCTCCTTTCTTCTAGGGCTCCACTAGATGGAGAATGACATATAATGACATGGAGTTCAAATGGGTAATTATTTATCCTATACTGGGCCTTTATGAGAGCCCCTTGGTTCATCCTCCGCCTGAAACAAGCTGTTTTTGCTTCTGTCTCTTTATGGCTCCTCCATTTTGATTGACATCCCCTCATTTAGCTACTGCAGGGAGTCCCAGTGCTTGAAAGTCTTGCTGACATTTAAGAAACCCATGCAATGCCAACAATAACTTGGCATAAAAGTAGAAAAACCCAAGCATGTCTAGAGGAGTCGAAAACCTTGAACTTTAAGGTTACAGGAATAACCTTTACAAATGTTTACCTTAATTTTTAGAGTTACTATGAGCATACAATACTGCAACATCGTACTTACATGACCGAAAACAAGGAAAAGCATGGGCCCTCTTTTAAAGTGCAAAAGCAAGAAAACATTTTATTTTATTTTACTTTAAAGTCTTGCAGTCTATTCCTTCTCCACATATTAATGTAACTGAGAAATGAAACTTTTGCTGAGATAAGTGTCAGGAAATATGTTTCTTAGCAACAGTAATACATAACCAACTACTGTATGTTGTATGACTTGACGTTGTGAATTTTCACAAGAAAAGACAACTAAACTCCTGAGAGCTCTTGTTTGGGATGCAACAAGTCTATGTTGAGCAGAATCAAGTAAGAGGGCCAGAAAAACCAAATGGAATGTCCCTATTGGAGGACACAGAGTCTCAGGAGGTTAAGAATAAAAAATGGGAATAAGGAATCCACCGTAAGCAGTACTTCAAACTGAGATTTATCTAGTAAGTTTCCTGTCATGAGAGCATTAACTGTATCCAAAATATTTTCTAAATGCTTATTACAGTATCAGCCTTGCTCAAAAAGTTATCTGCTTGGAGCTATGGAATTCAGACAGTCAAATGAGAAATAGGTTTCAAACCATGTTCTTCCTTAAAATGCAAGACTGTCGTCTAGTTGTAAAGTTGAGAGGAGATTTATGTCCACGACAGTGTGAAGATGTACAGTTACTGAGCAGCAAAACTACAATATCCCAAGATCTGAAATGCACAAATGTCTTTTTGCATAATGCATAAAGCACAGGGTGCTCTCAGGGCAGCTTCAGTACTGCATTCCTTTCCAGAACACCTCAGCCTTGGATTACACCAATGCCCACACATTGCCTTCCAATAAATTAATCCCATTTCCTGCAGTCCCATAAGACAGCTGCCATGTAAACTGACACATTCTACATTACAAGAAAAACAAGTAGCCATTAATTAGAAAAATGTGTCTGATTCTGGGTCAACCTATTGTGATAATTACAACCCGAATTCCATAAAAGTTAGGAAGTCCTTTAAGTTTGAACAAAATGAAAACTAAAAGACTTTTAAATCACATGAGCCAATATTTTATTCACAACAGAAAATCAAAAACATAACAAATGTTTAAACTGAGAAATATTACAATTTTATGCACAAAATGAGCTCATTTCAAATTTGATGCTTGCTACAGGTCTCAAAATAGTTGGGACAGGGGCATGTTTACCATGGTGTAGCATCTCCTCTTCTTTTCAAAACACTTTGAAAATGTCTGGGCATCGAGGTTATGACTTTCTGGAGTTTTGGTGTTGGAATTCGGTCCCATTCTTGCCTGATATAGGGTTCCAGATGCTGAAGAGTTCGTGGTCATCTTTAATGTATTTTTAGTTTAATGATGCACCAAATGTTCTTTATAGGTGAAAGATCTGCACTGCAGGCATGTCAATTCAGCACCTGGACTCTTCTCTGACAAAGCCATGCTGTTGTAATAGCTGCAGAATGGGGTTTTGCATTGTCCTGCTGAAATACACAAGGCCTTCCCTGAAACAGACGCCGTCTGGAGGGGAGCATATGTTGCTCTCAAACCTTTATATACCTTTCAGTGTTCATAGTTCCTTCCAAAACTTGCACGCTGCCTATACTGTATGCACTTATGCACCCCTATACCATCACAGATGCTGGTTTTTGAACTGAACGCCGATAACACGCTGGAAGGTCTCCCTCCTCTTTAGCCCGGAGGACACGGCATCCATGATTACAAACAAGAATGTCAAATTTGGACTCGTCTGACCATAGAACACTTTCCCACTTTGAAACAGTCCATTTCAAATGAGTCTTGGCCCACAGGACATGACGGCACTTCTGCACCATGTTCAAATATCTTGGCATCTGCAGATGGCACGGTGGATTGTGTTAACCGACAGTGATTTCTGGAAGTATTCCTGGGCCCATTTAGTAATGTCAGTGACACAGTGATGCAGTGTTGTCTGAGGGCCCGAAAACCACGGGCATCCAAAAAAGGTCTTGGGCCAAGTCCCTTACCCTCTCCAATCTTTCACAGATTGGAGAGCCTCTGCCCATCTTTACTTCTGAGAGACTCTGCCTCTCAAAGACACCCCTTTTATAGCTAATCAGACCTGCTATCAATCAACTTAATTACTTGCTAGATATTCTCCCAGCTTTATCTTTTTAAACGTTCTTGCTTTTTCAGCCATTTGTTGCCCCCGTGCCAACTTTTTTGGGACCTGTAGCAGGCATCAAATTTGAAATGAGCTCATTTAGTGGACGAAGGTGCACAAGTTCCCAGTTAGAACACTTGTTATTCTATCTATGTTCTGTTGTAAATAAAATAATGTCTCATGTGATTTGAAAGTCCTTTGGAGCAGCAGTGGCTCAGCGCGTTGGGACTTGTATTGGGAACCAGAGAGTCACCAAGGGATGCTGGTTCAAGACTCACCTAGTGCATCTGGAAAAAAGCCAGAACAAGGAAAAACATTGCCGAGCGCTGGTTCAAGGCCCATATGGACTGCTATGTATGGAAGATGGCGAGATGATGGTTCGCTCCCTGAGCACTGCTGAGGTGCCCTTGAGCAAGGCACTGAACTCCCCACGTTGCTCCCCTGGCACCTTCATGGGCTGCCTTTCTCGCTCTGTCACATGTGTGTGCATAATTCAAAACTGCATGTAGAATTGTATATGAATAAGATCAGCAGAGTGGAGGATCTGAAATTTCCCTAATGTGGGATGAATAAAGGATTGTGCTTGTTTGTTTAGTTTTAATTTTTGTTCAAATTTAAAGAACATCTCAACTTTTCAGGAATTCGGGCTGTAATTAAAAATGTAACTAAAAATGAAGTTTTATACATTTTGTACATATACAGTTTGAAATATAAAAGTTTGAAACTTTCATTTTCAGCCAACAGCTCACCCTTACTGTAAGAATGTGGGGAAAGATGGTATTAGCTTTGACTAAGTATTATTGTAAGCTTGAAATCCAAAATTTACCACATACTGTAAATCATTTAACCTACATCCAAGATCTCTTTATTTGCTTTTGGTGATGTGGCCTCTCTCAACACCTTGATGGCCACTGGGATCTTCACATCTTCTCCCTCTGGAACCCACAGACCCTGTATAGACACAAGTATTTTATTTTATTTTTGCAATAAACCTGAAACATCAAGACAGCACACAAGCACTGCACAGAAGAAATACAAATATGGACAAGCATACAGTAGTTTAAGGACCCCCCCCCAAAAGAAACAAAAAACGAAAACAAAAAATGCAAAACAAAACACCCCCGAAAAAAAACAAACGCAGTAATGCAGCAAGCAGTGCATTTCTGTTCTCATTAAAACTGTCCTCACTATGATGGTCCAAAACTAATAATGGTCCTTACAAAGACAGAAATCCAAAAAGCACACATGCACACTTGTTTGTGTGCAGGAGAACACTGAGCTGACTTACAGTCTCTCTCTGGAGATTTACCCTAACCTAAAACCCAACCCTAAAATAAACTGTTAACCTTGAGGAGACCAGCTTTTTGTCCCCATAGGGAAGATGCCTTCCCAGAATGTCATTGCTTGAACACATAAACCTAAATGTGATTAATATAAGAGCACTGAAAGTGACGGTAAAGTGACTCATGCATGATCTGGCAAGTTAAAAATGTGTCTCTATAACTGAAAAATTGAAAACACATGTAGATGAGTGAAAATGCTGATGGATGCCAGTTCTGGTTGTGAGAGAGCCCCAGATTCAGTCAAGCTTAGCAATGGAGTTGTATTATAATACTAGGGTGTTTTTAGACAAAAGCCTGAGGCATGGTATTACCTTGTAAACGGTACCAAAAGCTCCTGATCCCAGCACCTTGATTTTCTTAAATTCGAGTTCCTTCAGGATCCGCAGTAGTGCCTGGTTTGGTGCCTCTCCACTTGGAGTCAGAGGTTCAACCAACTGCAAAGATGAAATAATGGTATTACATATTGTCTCAAAAACTTTTCAATGTTAGACTAAATTTAAGTTACATAGAATCAAAAAGAGGTTAAAAAAAATTTAATTTAAAAGCAATAACTTGAAGTAATCATTTTCTGTATGACTTTATCTGTCTCTCAGATCATTGTGAAGAAATTTTGGGCCACTCTTCTTTACCTTTTTTTGTAATTTCTCTAAGCATTGCATGTTCTGACCTTGGCGTGAATTTGCTGGGATTTCCACTCCTGGAAAGACTGGCAACTGCCTTGAATGTATTCTACTTGTGAACACGTTTTCTCACTGCAGAATGATGGGCTTCAAATTGCTTGGAAGGGCCCTACAATCCCTCTCAGTTTCATGGGAAGTAACAGTTGCTTCTTTAAGATCATGGCTGACGGCTTTCCTCTTTGGTATGGCATGGACACACTCCTGGATGATACAGGCCAGCAGACTGCCAAAACTTTTGCTTTTATAAAGGTTCTCACACTCTGATTATCAATTAATCAAGTGCATTTGATTAGCAGCACCTGGCTGCTACTTACCTTCGTAATTCCTGTGGAAGCAGTGAGGGTGTACTTTATCACTCATTGTCTCTGCATTTTTGGCTTGATTTTTGTTAAATAAATAATCAAATGGTGTAACGTCATATGTTGTTGTTCATCTGAGGTTGTAATCACCTAATTTTAAGACCTGCTAAGGACCACATAAAACCTTGATGAACCTTTGATGAAATGTGTGCTTTCTTTTTCACATGACTGTGTTAAATGTCAAATAGTGCAGAAAAGGAAAACTTAAAGCTCGTTGTCTCAGCTTACAGTAGACAGATAGCTGTAAATTAGTGCTGAAATCTCCTTCACATCTTAATGTGCTAACTCATCTTACCTCTCTCTCTTGGAGCAGTCTACGCATGGTCCTTTTCCTCTTGATGTGGCGTCGACGGAGTAACACAAAGACAGACAGGCCTGCAATAAGAACAGCCAGCAGCCCACCCACAACACCAGCCGCAACCATGGAAAGACCAGGGGGACTGAAAGATGCGGAGACAGATAGATAGGCAGATATAAAACCGAGCACATTTGTGAGCTTCAATAGAAAAGTGAAATGTGATCACCACATACAACTCTGGCAAACTCAGCTTATCCTTAGCAGTAATGATAAGTGTTACTGTGCTTACTCACCCTTTAATATGGCAGCCTTCAAGACCAGGTCCAATGCACCTAAAAACAAATCAGTGCAAAGAATCTATTGTAACTCTGCTGTGTTCTTTCACACTGCAAATTCACCATGTCAACACAGAGGCTTTGTTTTCCTGTGAAGTTAAACAACAGACTGTAATCCATCAAAAACCAATACTGTTACCTCACTTACATTTCCAAACATATTTGATTTCATTTTTGCCAATAAAAGCATCACAATTCTCTGTAAAAAGTCTACAAGACTAAATACTTTAAATGAATGCATCAATCACTGGGGTCAACTGGGGACTGTTTATTTTCTTGCACTCTAAGGATTTATTTATGAAACTATAAACAAAGTTATGGAAACACATATCATATTCTTATTTGTAACAATGCTGCACTAAACAGTTACTAAGGCCCATCAACATTGAAGTTTTCAGTGGTTTAAAGGTATTCCGGACGACTTCCTAAGTTACTGATCCCAGTATATCACTGTGAAAACGAGGCTGTATTTTCAGTTCTATTGTTCAATGCAAAGCCTGCTCAGTACAAAAAGGGTTTAAAGGAAGAATTAATGTAAAACGTAATTTGTTTGTTATGAATAGAAAAAAATGCAAAACGAGCATCAAACGGTCCTCTACTCTTGGACCACAAGACTTAAAATGAATTTAATCATAATATTAAGAACTGCCTCAGCTGACCCTTCACTGTCAGAATGCATTTCAGCATCAATATTACAACAAATGTTTGCAACACAGACAAATGGACTGCCAGATCTTGTGTCGAGTGAGCAATGCTTTTACCCTTGAGTGCAGTTTTTGTGGCATAGCTGGCACACTTTCTTCTCATCTGCGTATTTCCACACAAGTGTGTCACCCTCCCCTTGCACGCCTTGGGGACAGCGGGACACGCAGTACAGTCCATCTTTGAAGTTGGCACACTTAGTACATTTAGCAGGCCCCTGAAAGTAAAAAAGATTCATAATGTTTACAACTCTATTGAGAGCAGTTGTAAATATTATGTAAACCACACCGTCTCATAGTAATAACTTCTCAAAGCAAACGTTTGGCAATTACGAGCCATCCAGTCAGGTTATATGTTTTTTTGTTTAGGCCAGTGAAAAGACAATTCAATACACTGATGTACTTCTACATAAAAATAGCTGCAATTTAATACGTTCCCCAAATCTGCCTCTCTGTCACTTCTGTTTTTGGAAATTATGCCCTATATTTCCCAGTAAAAGAAAACAACTAGATCACATTTTTGGTGGTTGCACTGCATTACAGTCTATTAGAGCTGCTCTTGGATAAATCTGTAAAACTAGCATGTCTAGAATAGATTTCATGCTGTGTAAATGTTAATCTCTTGATAAATAATGCACATTAAACTGTTTAACAAAACCGTAAAATGTTTTGTTTGTAATATTAGTTTAGTTGTTGATGACAAACACACAGGCGCACTACAGGTTGCAGTCCCATTCATGCGTTGACACTCAGGGTGACACTCTGTGCAGGTTTTGTTCACAACTATCTCCCGTGGCTCTCTGTAAAAACAATAACAAAGATGAGACAATTTTATTACTGGTGGTTCCTCATTTCAAACAGTTACATGTGAGGTGAAATTCTTGATTGTTTTTTGAGGGCAGGAGTTAAACTGTAAGCATGGCAAGATTCAATGTTTGACAGAGATCTCCAAAGATAAACAGATGTGAGTGATTGTGCCTTTTCGGCTCCAGTAGAGACTGAACTTCAAAATACTTTGGATCATATTTGCTTTTCTTTTCTTTCAATTATTCCTCAGGCTCATCTAATGTCACAGTCAGGAAATATAAAAAAAAAGACTTTGATGGAGTGAACTGTACAGCATGCAGAGCTGTTATGTTTTGATTGTTTGTTTTTCTAAGCTTAAAAGGCAGTCATGGAGATGCCTCCCTTACCCCTCCAGGATGTTGCAGGAGTCAACACAGCTCCCATCCCGGCTGTAGTCACGGCAAGCAAAGCACATGTTGGGGCCCGGACCCCAGCAGCCGTCTGTAGTACACTTCCTGTCACAAGTGTTGTTCCTCTGAGCTGAAACCAAAAACACAGTTTCAATACAAGTTCTTTCTTTTACAATTACAATTTTGAAATTAGGGTCATTTTAAAAATCTGGCTTGTGCAGTGCATAGGTGACAACAACAGCAAGGATCTGACTGAATTTGGTACAAGGAACAAAATTTACCACACATTTCAGCACTAGCATTATCCTCTATGGAAGCACTTTGGCTTGATGATCTGAAGAGCCTCTTCCAGTGGGTTTTGTTGGTGTAACAGAGGTTCTGGTTCGTAGAGATGTACACATCTCCATCACTGATTTCTTTGAGGGACCTTAGGCCCAGGTAGCTGATATCAAGCTTAGTTATAACCACACTGCGGCTTCCACTACAAAAAGGAAGAAAACAGAATGAGAAGAAGGAAAAAAGAGGTTGTATGACAGTGTTAAATAACCTATTAAGCAAATTTCTTCCCTGTGATACAGCTGTTGAATCTATGGGGGGTCTTTACAAAGAACATACCGTTTAATTCTTCCTCGAATGATCTCCAGATTTTCAAAAGGACTCAGTGAGTTCATGTTTATTGGCCATGTTTCAATCCACAAAAACCCTGAAGGAACAAGGTTTGTTAATTGTAAAATTCTTTAGATGCATTTAGTGTGCCGCGCATTACTCAGGTCTCACATAGTCTTACCAGTAATTTCTTTAACCGTCTTAAACACATCAAGCTGGGCAGGATTCATCTTTGGTGTTTTTGTATATGGATCCCTGCACATAAGAAATTATATGGTACTGACTATTAGTAAAGGTATCTATGAATCTACTGCAGTTTATGTAGACCAGCACAATGGCAGAAATGCTAGTAACATCCTTGACTTACCCATTAATTGATGTGTAGATGATTTTAATGTTACCATTGATTTTGGTGCAGTTTTTAAAAGAGTCAATGTTGGTTGCATTGATAGAAAGGACATGGGTCAAGTCTCCTATTCCAAGGCCATTACACACTGTTAAAAAAAAAGCACTTTTAGAAACAAAAACAAACCTTCAAAAATAAAAAGGAAATGAATAACAAACTGCTCCTCTCATTGATACATGGCAGTCCACAATCAAATAAGTATTTTTAGAAAATAAATGCAGGTACAGCAAACAAATGATTTAAATTTGCATACAAATATTCTTTTCGGCAATTCAAAAGAAATTCAGTGCAGTATTTTGACAACAATCGTCTATTCGACTCTTCTTATTCAAATTGATCCAAAAGACCCAATCTGTTCATATTAGCAATTACAGTGTGTCAAGAGTAATCCAGTCCCAACTTTTTGAAGCTGTTGGTTAGGAAATTAAAAACAACAGCAATTCTCATTTTCTGTAACTGATATAAACATTTTATTTCTTGTACTTTTTCAATTAAATATATGGTTAAAAGATTTGCAAGTTATTGTATTCTCCTGTATTTATATTTATAACTTAAAGAGGGTGCAGTAAGAGAATGTACTTAGCATCTTAGTCAAGATTGACCACTATGATCTGTATTCTGTATATGGCCAGAAATATTTATCCAGGTTGCACAGTAACAGCTTATTTTCCTACCTTTTGGACACAGTCCATCACACTTGGCACACTTTCTGACACCTCCTTCATCCACTTCATATGTGTTACCGCTGCACGTCCGCACACATGCTCCATGATCAGTAACAACATAATTATCTGGGGGGGAAATTGCAAAATATAAGCTACTCACATAATGATTGTAATATATTCATCATGTACAGAATAGATATTACAAAGCATCTGGGAAAAAAAAAACATACACCCCCCCAAAAAACACAGAAATCTGTATTTTTTCAGTAAAAAAAATCTGTGTTAGTTATACAGCAGTCTAACGAAAGCTACACAATATGTATGATACAATACAGACAAAGTAGTACAGAGACAGACCTGTGTAAGTTAAAGTTATAAAGAAGAGTTGTTGCATTAACACACTCAATCATTTTCTTTCCTTGTTTATATAGTTTAAAATTAAACTTGAACAAACTGTAACCACTGAATGTCTAACAACCCTCAAGGACAACCTGGGCATTTGTTCAGCATACCACAATGTAGAAAAAAGTATAATGATGCATGATGTGTTTCATATTGGCAAGTGAAACCCATTATTTTAATTTTATTTATCTTGACTGTTGAGCCATAGTTACAGTGCATGCTTTTATGTAGGGTAACAAAATATATCTGTCTAGGAGGATTACAGGTTTTGTAGAAACTGGCAAAAAATCAGTTCTTACATGGGCAGTTTTTGACACAGGTGGCCCCAAAGTTGTACTTTCCATGCGGGTTAGGAACCAGCTGGTGCAGGTTGGGATCGTAACGCATGAGGCCTGGGCAGGAGTCTTTACACACCCCATCATCCTGGAAGTCCCGACAGGCCTGCAGCACAAACAAGCGTCATCAAGCGCACTGGGACCAAAACAGAGCCCCACACTAATGATAACACTGCATTCCTCTATCACAGCCTTGGCTTAATCCTCAGGGCTGCATAAAGAGGCAGAGCAGACGCTGATATTCAAGGCACTGCCAAATGAAAGATCCAAGCAGCAGTTACACATCTTATTGGTACTAAAACGAATAACAATACTTCTGATGATAAAAAGAGATGCTTCAGAGCAAGTGCTTTGTTTTGTTCAAAGGTTCTCTTCTAGATTTGATGGAATAGAATGAAATTAGTAGTGTTGCTTAAGTTTGTTTTATATGAACAGGGATGCAAACTATTTAATCAGTTTTTCAGGTCAGTTTCAGTGAACTTTTTGCTTGATAGATTGTATGTGAAGAAGGTGACAGTAGTGCTTTTCTTTGTTGGCCTTGCTTTCACTGGGTGCCTTAACCCTGTGTCCTTCCATGGGATATTTGGCTTTTCTGCGCCTTAACCTTATACCTCATCCTGCTCAACATAGACCTGTTGCAACTCATGAATCCCAAACAAGACTGTGGGTCTCAGGAGCTTAAAAAAGAGATATTATCATGACTTTGAGACATTTTGAGGTTGATGTCCATAAATCTTTGGTTTTGGATGTACTGTATTTACTCTTGGTAGTGAATTTTTATTACGCTTACAGTAATGTAAACTGATCTGCAGTCGCCTTGAGTAAGGTTACCGCCACTTCACCTTTCTGTTCTTCTCTGTTCATTATGTGCATTAACCATGTGTATAAATAGAATAGAGCGTGGGGGAGACTACAGTCATAACCCTAGTACTGCCGGACATCAATATATCGATGTCCCAGATAAGTTTCATGTATGCTGGTCGTCTATATATTGATCACTTCCGGTGTTTCATTCACTGCCAGTCGTCTAGCTGGTCGTATAGTTGGCAGCAAAGTACAGTTAGTGAGCTAGTATTTTTCATGATGTAGTAAAATGTCTAACTTTCAACATTTAATATGTTTTCTATGTTCTCTTGTAAATAAAATATTGGTCTATGAGGTTTGTGATTTTAGTTATATTTTACACATTGGCCCAAACTTTTTGGATGTTTATATGATATTAAGTTGTCACAGTTTTTCCAGGCTCAGATAGGTCTCTCTTTTTTCACCATACATTGGCTGACTCCTTGATTAGAAAGGTGTCATTGTCTCACCAAACAATCAGTGGGTCTGGGTCCTGTGCATCCCGCAGCACAATGTTCATTGCAACAGTCACTTGGTGAAGGTCCTTTGCATCTCTTAGAGCACTGCTGTGCACAGATCAGCTTTGTAACTGGGGATGAGAGCAGTAGAAGTTGAGTGGCATGACCAATCCCAGAAATATATTTCTTCTCTTTTTGATGGACTAGGCGCACAAATTTGTTTTACCTTGCTTTTGTTTGTATGCAGTGAATAAGTTAATAATTCATAAAATATAGATAAGAGCTTACAAATCTGACAGTTTTGAGGACCAGGTGCCCAACATGAGCCATTGAAGCAGCTTGAGTCGCATTTTCCACCTGTGAAAAAAGAAACATTGCAAAATGTCTATGTCACAACCTTTTAACCCACAAACCACCATACAGGTGACCCATTTATCTTTGTCCTCTAGTTTAAAATGTAATACTTACAACTTGGGTTCATGATAGCCGTTGGGAGGACCATGTTGGTGTTGTTATCAACATTGACAATGTCATACCACTGGATTGTTTCCACATTGCAAAGCTGGTTGTTTGAAAACTTTACACCTCCTTTAAGAATTTCTGCAAAATAAAACTACAATGTGAATTTGATAAAAACTGCACATTAAACTATGTAAACACACACTTATACATTTACATTTTCATAATAATACTGAGATTTTGTTATTGAAAACCTGATCATTTATAGGTGGACCTACCTGTCAGACTAGTCAGCAGAAGCTCACTGGCTGCCTGACCTTTACGTTTGGCATAATTAGAAAGCACAGTAAGTGCATACTTTCCCTCATAGAGAGAATGACCTCGAATGATGCGCAGGTTGTCCAGGGGAATCCTGGGTGCCGAGTTAAGGGCGACCAGGACATAGCCGCCAACTTCTTCGATAGACTGTGAAAAGTAGGGAAGAACTTGGTTGTGAACAAAAAACAGGAAACTATGGTATTTGCTATTTCCTAAACATATATACTGTCATTTGAAAAACAAAGTACCAACCTCTTTTAGTTCTATGGTTTTACCTATCAGGAAAATAAAAAAGAACATCTGGTTCTTACCAGGCTCTGAAATTATTTAAAGCTCAGGTTTAAAACACAACAGATTCTACCGCATCATAATTTAATATAAATTAAGCCAAAATAGAGAAGCTATGTGTGAAAAACTAAGCACACACTATGATACAATAGTCTGTAGAACAACCTTTAGCAGCAAAAACTTAATTATCTTTAATATGACTTTATGAGTCTCCTATCGTTGTGGAGAAATGTTGGGCATGCTTCTTTACAATGTTACTTTAATTTATTGAGGTTTGTGGGCATTTGTTTATACACAACTCTATAAAGGTCCTCCCACAACATTTCAATCAGGTTGTCTGGGCTACTGCAGCACCTTGACTGTTTTCTTTTTCAGCCATTCTGCTGTAGATTTGGTGACATGCTTGGGATCGTTGTCCTGTTGCAGGATAGTTTGGGCCAAGCTTTAGCTATTGGACAGATGGCCTCGGATTTCACTCTAGAGTACTCTGCAATGTGTTTAGGCCCTGGCTGCCAAACCATCCCAAATCATTAACCCTCCACCAACATGCTTGACAGTTGGTATGAGTTTTTTGTAATATTATGCTGTGTTTGGTGTTTGACAAACGTCTCCAATTTGGTATTGTCCGTCCAAAGGACACTGTTCCAGAAGCTTTGTGGGATGCAATTTTGCAAACCTAAACTATGCTCCCATGTACTTTTTAGAGAGAAGAGGCTTTCTCTTTACAACCCTTCCAAACAAGTCATACTTGTTCAGTCTTTTTTACAATTGCACTATAATGAACTTTAACCTTTACTGAGTGAGGCCTGTAGAGTCTGAGATGTAACACTTGGCTTTTTTGCACCTTCTCTGAGCATTGTACAGTCTGCCCTTGGGGTGAATTTGCTGGGATGTCCACTCCTGGGAAGACTGGCAGCTGTTTTTCACTTGTGAATAAATTTTCTCACTGTAACATGATTTTGAAATGGCTTCATAACCCTTCCCAGATCAATGGACAGCAACAGTTACTCCTTTCCTTCCTCCTTAGCATTGTGTTAACACACACCTGATTGCTCAAGACCAAAACCTCTTCTTTAATAGAGGTGGTCACACTGGCTGATGTTCACTTTATCAAAGAGCATTTGATTAGTAGCACCTTATCCTCATAATTCTTATGGAAGCAGTAAGGCTGTACCTAATTTTTCACACACTGCTTCTGCATTCTGGTTTAGTTTTTGTTAAATAAATAATGATACATGTGTAATATGCCATGCGTATTTAGTTTGACTGATAGGTGTGATAAGTGACAGCTGTGCCATGCTGGTAAGTGATTAAAACTAAAAAATAATACAATATAAATAAAAGGCTAGCTCTAATGTGCAATTTTACATTGTCTTCTGTAAATTTAATTCTTGTGAATAAGATCAGGTTTTGATTCCAACAAAAATTACAGCTGAGTATAAAGTTGCACTTTTCATACATGTTCAGACTAACTTTTAACCTTTTGAACATAAATATAATCTCATCCCTTTATCATTACAATACTGTGGGATCTTTTAGTGATATTTGAGTTATGGCAAAAAAACAAACTTGCTTTGTGAAGTTACTGTGACCTTGACTTTTGACCGCTTTCCTGAGATAACTATTTATGAGAATGAGACAGTTGTGAGGTCACAGTAAACTTTGAAGATCAAACAAGTGAATTTTCTAGGCAAACTTTGAAAAAAAAATCTGTTAGTGCATTGCTCATATGTCACATGTGTGAGAAATGAACATATGTGCTGACCACCCCTAAAAATGCTGCTAGTAGAGAGTCATAAAAACATGCACGCCATTACCTGAGGGCTACCTCTTAGAAACCCACCAGCTTTACCAATAAAACAGTTAACGCAGTATGTACAGTATGTTGTTCAAGACGTGATACACATGGCCACAATAACCCATGGTAATCTTCATTAGGATATTGGCACAACTCAGATATTAGCTAGGCAGTTGGCAGTATTGAGAGAGAAAAGTGAGGGATGACAAAAACATGACTTCATATCTCCCTCTTATATTAGCGGAAACAAAGCCTTTAAAACTGCTGCATAATATCTGCTGTTTGTTTTTCTGTCTTTGTGTGTTCAAGTTTAGTCTCAGTTGTTAAGAGAGTGCAGCTTTTACCCTAAGGAAGGACAGGTCACGGTCATCCTCTATGTAGGTGATCTCTAGGTTCTCCAAGATTATTGTGCAGTTGCTGTAAGTCTTCACCATGTTGTAGTAGTGGTCCTCTGTAGTACCCAGAAGGTTCAAATGATTGGCAACACCTTGGCATACTGCAGAAAAGGAGAATTTATTTAATTTGAATGTTAAAAGATTCACATTATAAATCATCTGCAACTGCAGTGGAGTGTCACAAAAGCATTTATCTAAGGCTCACAGTGCAATCAGTCAGAAACATCCACTGCTTATGTAACACACTGGCTCAGTTTATGACTTTCTGTGTGTGTGTGTGTGTGTGTGTGTGTGTGTGTGTGTGTATCTTTGTTAGTGAATTTGGTCTGTGCAGTCATAACTTGGCAAGCTTTCATGTGAAAATAACAGCTCTGTGTTGCATCTACAACAGAAATCAAATCTCAGCGACGAGTCAAGTTCTGGCTCATGAGTCAAAGTCAGCTGGATGTATTTATACTGGCAAAGGCCTCAATCTTTCCACTGCTAAGCTAAAACAATCCCTGTGACCAGTAAGTCCAACTCATTGTGGTATTCTACAGAAAAGATTTGGTTTGTCACAGATTCTGTGAGAATTGTAAGTGTTATTTCAGGGGGAGAGTTAGATCTCTAAATTTCTAAATTAATAAAAGTCTCAATAAATTCTAGTTTATGCATATGTGATTTTAGGGCAAAATTTATAACATACAACCTAAGGCTTAAATATAATGTTGACAACATAATGGACAACAGTAATGGACTGATAATCTAGCCTGTCTACTCTTGCATAATACAAATGTGTTGATAAGGAAGGCAGTGCAACCGACAGGGAACAGTTCGAGAGGTATTTTTTTAGTGAATGTATTGTATAAAAGAAAAATGTGTGCCTTTGAAGAACAGCTCATCTTCCCTTGTGCATGTTAAAGCATCCCAAGCTGGTCAAACAGGTTCTGACTGGCAATGAAGAGAGAGCCAGCGGAGTTAATCACTGTGACACTCATCTTACACACAGCCAAACTCACACCACCAAACACTCTGCTCACCCACATAATAAGCAAGTAATTGACTGAATTTTAAATTATGGGTTCACTTGAGCAATTAGCGCTGAAAAACAAAACATTCTATCTCATGTTCATTACAAATTGTGGTGCTTGTGTAATATCTCAGTCACATTCCAAAACATGTCCGTTCTTGACTACAAAGAAAGCTAAACCATTCAGTCTAATCTCTGAGACAGACCTTAGAACACCCAGCACTTCCTATACCTGTACTAGCTGAGGCATATCTGATTTGCTTCAGGTGCTTGAGGTAAAGAACATAATTTTCAGATGATAAATGTTTTTTTTTTCTATTCCACTACCTGTTTTAGTCACGACATTGTGCTAAGTTCACACACACTTAGAGCAAGAGGAACCTAATCAGTGAGAATTAGGCACAAACAGCTGTCAACCGCCCTCCCTCTTCTTCCTCCTCATTAGCTTGTCCCTGAGGGATCTCCCTGACATGAACCTTGCAGTCCAGCAGCCTAACACCCAAGCAACAGAGAAAGACGAGCGAAAGCAAGCTGATGGTTTTAATTAGAAGAGTCATGTGAGATGTAATTAGCCCTCTAATTATTACTCAGATTGCAAAAACCAAACTGTAATAAAAAAAGATTGTTGGATTTTGCAGCTGTGAATATTAATAAACCTGAGTTGAACATCCTGAATACCATTTTGCTAATAAAGACAATCAGTGTGATTAGGTTATTTTGATGACATATACAACACAAATATACAGTTGTAAAAAAGAAAGTACACCCCCTTTCTAAGGTTTTATGTATCAGAATATACTAAAAAAATAATCTGGTCCTTAGCACGTCTTAAAATCATTGAACAACAACACGTGCAAAGTAGCATCTGAACAAACTACAAGACTGGAGCGATGTCCTTTGGACAGGTGAGACCAAACTGGAGATGTTTGGCCATAATGCACAGTGACACATTTAGTAAAAATAAAACCTAGCAGGCCAGCACAAACACCACATACCAGCTATCAAGCACAGTGGTGGAGGGGGGATTATTTGGGTTTTTTGTAGCCATTCCTTTGTGTACCATAGTACTCTGGGGTCAGATGTGAGGTCATCTGTCCAACAGCTAAATGGATGGATGAAATTGGTAATGCAACAGGAAAATGATCTTAAATAAATCAGCAAATCTACAAAAGAATGGCTGAGAAAGAAAACAATCAGTGTCGCAATGGCCCAGTCAAAGTCCAGACCTCAACCTAATTGAAATACTGTAGTTGAAGAGAGCTTTGTACAAGTGAACCTCAATGAACTGAAGTGACATTGCAAAGACGAGTGGTCCAAAATCCTTCCACAACAATGTGAAAGACTTATAAAGTCATACAGAATATGTTCACTTGAAGTTTTTGCTACTAAAGATGGTTATACAAGCTACTGAATCATGGGGTGTACTTAATTTTACACAGACTGCTTCTTCATTTTGGCTTCATTTTGTTAAATAAATAATGACATGATGGAATCCCTTGTTTGTTTCAATCATTTTAGACCTTAGTAAGGCCCAGATGTTTTTATCATATCCTGATATTTAAAACATGGAACTAAAAGAGGGTGCACTTTCTTTTTCTCCTGACTGTATGTATATCTCCTAGTTGCATGCATACTTTCTGCTCCCTGTCTGACTTATGATGAGGTGTAAAGCTTCTTCCAAGGGAAGCTCAGTCTGCCAAAGAAGGGAGAAAATAAAAAAGCTGATTGGTCGAGCAAGCTGGCCTAGCCACAGTAAACACTCTCCTTGTTCACTTGTTGATTTCTTAACTCTCTTGCAGGTGGTAAATGAAATGAGTTTTCGCAACCATAAATGGACTTCCTCAAACAACCAACGGGAAAGAAATGAGGTCAGGCTGTAGAGCCTGTTGAGGTACTTAATCTGAAAATTGACTTCATAATTCTGTTTAGAATAATATGTTACTCTTTAACAGCACAACCTTCTCCAAACGAAAATGAATCATAATGAATCAGGTGTGTAATAAAAGCGGGTAATAAAAGCCTGCAGAAGTGATAAACTACCCGTGTGCTAAAAGAGACAAACTACAGCCAGTGAGCTAAAGAATGCCCAGACTGGAAATTACCGGGATCTGTGTTTTACGCAAAGCCTGACTCAGCTTTGATTTTCCAGGACTGATTTTGAAATGTTACCTACAGTCTGCACTCTGCTAAAACGCAAGAATAAGGGCAGGGTTTCTGATGACATAACTGATACTGTGACAAAGACTAATTACCGATTGCTTCACTAGCTCCAGCTGAATTGTCGTCACAAAATGTCTAGAAGGTAACTCTAGGCACAAGGAGTGGCAGTCCTGATATATCACTGTCCCTGTATTGCATGAGTGTGTGTGTGGGTATGTGTACTAGCATGTATGTAAGTGTTCAACACTGTAAGCAGTACAAAACATTCCCTGGACTGAGCTGCATTGATCAGCATCCAGTCAGAACATGAGAAAAGACTTGATAAACCCGATTATTAGTCATCTGAGCTTGTTGAAATGTGAGGTCTCATGTCACTCTTTTGATGTTTACTCAGGGACTAGTGCTGGAAGTCAAGGGTGTGTGGATAGATATTTGTTTCTTGAGGCTATGGGATCAGCATGACTACAATAAAGAAACTAGGCTATCATTTGAGATAATTATCTCACTGTTCATGTCCAAAATAAATGTTTAGAAAGAGAATATATACAGTAAAATACAAGTATTCCTCTGTCTTTCAAAACAAAAATGCAACACTCATAGTTGACAATTCAAGTCACTGTTACAGCAGGTAAACTAGTAATTTTCTGCAAGGGTGTATAATTGTAATTGACAATGATGTGTGAGAAACAAACTGGTAATGGCTAACCAACCGGACATACTAGAAGTGGACAAGCAGAAAAAGAAGGGCGTAGTGATATATGTAGCAATCCTAGAACTACCAGGAAATGAGAGAAGAGCTAGAAAAGATGTGGAAGGTGAAGGCAACAGTGGTTCCCGTGGTAACTGGAACACTCAGGGCAGTGACCCCCAAACTGGAAGAGTGGCTCCAGCAGATTCCAGGAATGACATCTGAGATGTCTGCCCAGAAGAGGGCAGTCCTAGGAACAGCTAAGATACTCCACTGAACCCTCAAGCTCGAAGGCCTCTGGTAGAAGACCTCAGCCTGAAGGACAAAAGACCGCCCAGAGGGCAAGTGGGGAATTTCATATATATCAACTGTTCAAAATGGATTAAGGGTTGAAGTTTTGTGAACTTTGACTGACATGCCTACATTCTGGTGGAGGAAAACACTGCTGTGTGCTAGGTGTTAACTCCATTAATCCAAATCACCAAACTCCACCACTTAACTGTGTTTGCAGTGTTTGTCCCTTTTGGGGGATTTTTAATGGAATCTGCCAACAAATGCTATAGCTTGCTTTGAGGTTAATTGTAACAACGATGCACATGAAGTCTGTGCTCCTGGTTTTGAGTGAAATTCCATGATTTTTAAGTACTTGGTACTAACTGACAGGTGTCTCCGCAATGTAGACATAAACCTTGTTAATCAAGCTTACTAACATTAGCTCATGACTTTGTGATAACTTTCATTTTACGCTTTGGAGACTAGGCCAACCCCAGAAAAACATCCCCATAGCACTATCCCACTATCCCTTTTCCAGACTTCACAGGTGGCACAATGCAAACAAGAAGGTAATGTTCTCCTGGCATTTACCAAACCCAGACTCAAACTGCCTGATAGACAAGCCTGATTTGTCACTCCACTCCCACTGCTTCAGAGTCTAGTGGCGGCATTCTTTACACCACTCTGGTATTGTGCTTGGTGATGTAAGGCTAGCATGCAGCTGCTCTGCCATGGGGACCTATCCCATGAAGCTCCTGGCGCACAATTTTTATGCTGATTTTAATGCCAGAAGAGGTTTGGAACCCTGCAGAGTGTTGGCAACTTTTACATGCTATGTGCCTCAGTACTTGGTGACCCTGCTCTGTAACTTTACATGGTCTTCCACTCCGTGGCCAAGGTGCTGTTGTTTCTAAATGCTGCAACTTTGCAATAATACCAATTATAGTTGATCATGAAATATCTAGGAGGAATAAAAATTTAACAACGGACTTTTTGCAGTGGTGTCATCCCATGACAGTACCGTGCTCGAATTCAATGAGCTCTTTAGAATGATGCATTCTTTCCCAGACTGTATGACTAGGTGCTTGATTTTATATACCTGTGGCAATGGGACTGAATGAAGCACCTGAAGCCAGTGATTAGGAGGTTTGGCCCAATACTTTTCTTCATATAGTGTAGTTTAGTTACTTTGCTAAGCTGTTTACTTACTTACTTTAAAGATCTTTAAAATGTAGCATTTAATAAAAGGTTGTTGTACTTGATTGCATGTATCCCCAATGCTTGCATTAGTACATACAGTCTTAAAGTAGAAAAGCAGTGCTGGCACTAAAGTGAAGAATGTAAATCTTTCCTTTGAACTTTGAAAATAGCATAATAAATACTGAGAAAATGGGTACAAAATGCAATGGGACATAATACCACAGTCACAGCAGGCAAAAGTAAATATTTGAGACATATTAACAAAATATAATTGGATCAAAATATGATTGGATCACAAGGAAAAAAAATCAGCTCTATAAATTCACATTTGACTTCTCATTTATTTGTTTGGACAAGATTTTGCTACCCCCCACCCCCACCCCACCCTTTTTAGGGAATAATGAGTGTTGGCAGTAACTTTTGAGACCCATTTAATAGTTTCCTTTGGCAAAGTGAGACATCTAATATAAAATTAAATCATCATGCTTTATACCTTTCAACATACAACAGAAATGGTCTTGCCGCTATCCCTTCCTCTCATTCACTACCTGCAATTCAATTATGCTGTGTCCAGAGTCTGATAATTACATTACCTGAAAACTTATACACAATTAATGGGAAGAAACAATACTAACTGACAGGACTCTCCCAAGTCAACAGCATTACAGCAAAGTCTCTTATGCAATTCAATCTGCAGTGTTTCTCTGCAGAAAGCAAATCAATACCAAGATTAATTCCCCTATTTAGAGGTACATGAAGATGGTGATATGAGGAAAAGAAACAATATAATCTGTTTTTACTAGTTTCATTTTAAAGTTGGTGCACACCGGTGTTACAGTGACTTCAGTTCCCAAAAGCTTCAGATTTCAGAGGAGCATAAATCTTCCAAAGTACAGTATCCATGAATGATGCAAAAAGAAGTCATTTAATTACATTCAAGCTCATATTTCCTCCTCTAATATTTTCTGATTGGCTGAGATACAGGAGGACATGAGGGATTAAACATCATAAAAAAACACTACAAGTAGTCAGATGTGCATTCGGTGGAGCTGTGCTGCATTCATATAAACATACTTTGTAGTTAGAACTTAAAATTCCCGATATCCTGCTCTCTGTGGAGGGGAAATACACTCTTCCTCTGCGTGGGAGATGCATCAATCCCTTAGAGAAAACATCTTGGGGCCTCAGAAAAGAAAAAGGGGTCAGTATAGACTAGAGGATATACCCCCCGCCACACACACACACACACATACACACACACACACCATTCCAGCACACACAGACACTTTCCCTGCCTATCCCCAGTGAATGCAAAAACACAAGGCCCTCTGACATCTCAGGAAGTTGATCTTGCAGAGGTTAGTTCAGTTGACTACCCTGCAATGCTGAACCAGATGGTAGCTAATTGTCATCTTCAGGGAGAGGAGGATAACTGAACTTCATGTACTATTTGCGAGAACTGACTGAAATGACATGAGAGGAAAAAAGAAAACCAAAAAGAAAAAACAGTCATGAGTGGTTTGTGGTTTAGCCAGCAGAAATGTAGATGTGGGACATAGCAGCCGGCTGTGGGGTCAAACTGTGGAAAGAGGGTGTAAAGCCTCACACTTGACGTATGAGCATGGATGACCTTTCCCTTGAGGCTAACAAAGGGGATAAAACACAGGGGTGGACAGCTGTAGAAGACCAGAAAATGAAAGAGCTTACTCAATACATTGCATGTCCTCATGCAGTTCAATCCCAATGATTACATTTGTTGGCCTTGGAGTTTGAGCACAGTTGGTGAAGTTTAGTCTGTTAAAAGCTTAGCAAAGTGACCAAATAAAGACCAAAAAGGCTAATGTTTACTCTCTGCTCCTGATGAGTCCACTCTACCAGTCACTAAGACACTCCAGATACCTGTGGCTGGGTTCATCATAATGTTTACTCTCCACCTCAGTGTGAGGAAACTGTGGATTTAGGTTCTGCACAAACACAGGAAAAAGGTATGTATACTCACTACTGCATACTTTGATTAGCATTTCAAAAACTTTAAGGCAATCCACATTTTTAGAAGGAGTACATTACTTGGACAATCAAATGACCTTTAGGAGAAAGCAGTTACACACTAACAGGGGCATGGCTTTTCCTTGATTTGAAGTGGCAGTGAGCAATATTTTATATTAACAATAGGTCACATCACAAATATGTAAAAGGCACCAACAGTGCTGGGGGGGGTGTTTGCTTGTATTACAGATGAGTCATAAAATTATATGTTGTATGTAAATGCTATATAAACCTATATTATAAAAGTACAGTGTCCCATAAACACGCAACAAAATAGTAAATATAAATGAAGACACAAGCCCCTCTCACCATGGATGGTTGCTTCTGGAAGGGCACCTGGCATAAAAACCTCTGCCAAATTACCAATGCGGAATAATCCGTTTGTCATGGTCCACTCTTTAGTTTGGGTTTTTGTGTCTGGTTTTGTGTTCTATTGTTCCCTTTTGCCCCATGCCCTGCCTGTTTTCCTATGTTAGTGGTCTCCATCTCTGTCTGCGTCTGTTCCCTGCGTCGTTGTCTCGTCTATTTAAGTTTTGTCTCCTCGTCTCTCCCTTGTCCGGTCATTGTAGTTGCTCATGCCACTGTTGTGCTGTCGCCGTCACCGTCTTCCTCCCTGTGTCCAGTACCACCCCCCAGGATTATTTCCCCCGGCTTTTTCCCCGGGTGGTTTTTTGGTTTTGGACTGATTTTCATTATTGGCAAAATAAAGCCCTTATTAAGTAATCAGCCTGTCTCAGCGGTACTGCATCGTGGGTCCACGCCAC
>VUQH01026315.1:0-13124 GCA_015106775.1 Etroplus canarensis
TTACAGTTCAACCAGGGGCCTGTTTTTGGAATAAGAAAAGCATTGCTGTTTTCTGACTTTGAGAGAAGAAAGAAGGGACTCCTCTGGAATTTCCTAAGGAATTTATTCGGACAGCCCCGGTAAGTGTGTATTATGATATGGAAAAGCTTGCACGCATCTGTTCAACACTGAGTTTTTAAAAAAAAAATGAAACATAACAAAAACAAACAAGCGCATCCTTCATTTTCCCATTTTTCTATTTTATTTACAGTTACAAGGGCTTTGCATTCTACCGCCTGGCTATAGAGTAAGTACTTTTTATTTCCACCCCCCCACCTCCAATCTTCTAATTCTGTGATTTGCAGCTCGTCCTGCTTTCCATGCGTGGAATTTAAGAGTCGATGTCCAAGTTCTGTGTCGTGCCGCGATGTGAGTAGGTGCCCAGGGTGCATATTTGTTTTTTGTTTTTTGCACATCTCGGAGCGGCGTTATGGATAGCGTGGCGCACAACGCGCACCGGGACCGCGGCTCGCTGTTGCGCTCCAGATGGTGGCGAGATATTTACAGGATTGTTTTTTTTTATCGTCACCATTTATAACACGTACTGTGCTCTCAACAAAAATAAATAAATAAATAAATAAATAAAAAAGAAGAGAGAGAGAGCCATCTTTGCCCCGAACGATGCTCTGCTCCCCGGGAGGATGCGCGGACATGCATAAGCACGCTGAAATCGCGGGGTATTCTGTGCCATAGTTGTGGGACGTGTTGAGAAAGTTTGGTTTAATGTTTGATTCTGCTAGGAGAGGAGATTTGGATTGTATATATATGTATATATGCATGTATGTGTGCGTGCGTGCGTGCGTGCCCAAGAGCTCCTGACTCAGGTGATGTAGTCGGTGGGTGGGCTGTGACTCACCCAGTTTACCCATTTTGCTGCTGTTATCTGACAGGTTTTGATGCCAGATTTGACTGGTGACTGACAGTGGCTCATGCGCAGTAGTGTGTCAGCGCATACCCATGTTTTTTTTTTTCTCCCTCCATCACTGCCTGCTTTGGACGCTCCATAATTTATGCAACCCCTTCTCTGCGTTAAAGAGTATTTGTCAGACTACTACTGACAAGTGATTCATATATAGCCAATTACCCGTGATTTGCAGTCATACTTTGCAGTCCCAGACAAAAAAAAAAAAAAAGTGGAAAGCCTCTAAAAAGCAAGATAATGAACTGAAAAGTTTGTGTGCCTCAGTATTTTGTAGCAAAGAGAGGCATTCACAAATGAGGGCAAGGACAGCTAGTCAGAGAGATGTGTCTTCCCTGGCTAGTGTAGAGTGACAGAGGGCTAAGTGAGCATGACCATCAAGGAGAGGTAATAGCATTACGGTCTGCCAGTCATGAGCCAGTGCAAGAGATAGGCTACTGTTGCATTTCAAAAGGAACTAAATGAGCAAAACACAGGAAGCTGTCACACCGTGACACTGAAATTTAACACAAGAAAAGATGATAATGTGGCTCAGTAACACAGGTTGGTGAGTTTTTAGTTATGCAAATGAGTTTGTCTTAATATGAAGCTGTTTTTTTATCTGTGCTCATCTTTTTGGACTGTAATTGAGGCTTGATTATCATCATTTTACTTTCTAATGATCTCTCAGTCTGTCTAAATCTTCATGTCTTTCTTTTTTTTAAACTGATTCAAATAAAACCACTGTCATGTGACACCATTAAAATTAAGCAGCAGTACATGTATGATTATAATACTGTCAGAACTCCAGCAGAAGTGCACACACCCACTTTAAAGGACTGTGGCGTGGCTAACAAATTGCAGTGTGACAAAAATCATGAGTTGCTGAGATTCAGTGGTCATTCAGCTCAGGTATCTCTGTGTGTAAACACAGTTCTGAGCACAAAGTGGATTTGAATCATTTGCTGTCAGGCCATGAATTTGCCGCAAAGCTTTCCACGGATTAGTCGTCGGTAAGAATGCCCCATGCCATCATCTACCCAGCGGTGCTCCCACTTCATAAACTGGAAACATTCTGCAGTTTTCCTCCATCTTCCCTTTGAGTGATACTCCCAAAACTACTCGCCAAGCCCGCATCAATCACTGCTGGATGGGATTTAAGCTGTGGCTGGAAATTGTAAGCAGGAAAGACAGGTCTGCGTGCACACAGTTGCTCAAGCTCCTCCACAGTGACCCCAAGATCAGCAGCCAGCATTGCCAGCTAGAGAGCTGCATGTCTGCAAATCCTTTTCTCTCATTAATTATGCCTTAACATAGTTTGCTCTAGTGTGACTGTGTTGACAACACACCCACTTTTCTTCTGCCTGCTGCACGTCCCTGGAGAAAACCAGGAGTAAGCTGTAATTATGGTTTATAAACTTCATCCAGGTGACATAATCGGGGCATGGTTGAGCCGGCAAGGGGCTGTCATAACAGCTGCTAATACATTTATAGCTGCTTTTCCTTTTTTTAATGTTACAAATTTCTCCGACTGTGTAACTGTATAGGTAACGTTAGTCAGATGGATACACTGAGTACAGTTGAAACTTCAGACTTTATTTTATTAATGTTTATACATATATATGAAATTATAAAGAAAACAGGTCTACACAGTCTTGGAGAAGTGCAAACATTGCCTACTTAACAGCAAAAAATGTGAGAATATTACGTCTGTGGAAAAGTAGTGTCTATATTACCTTTGTGTTTATACTGTTTGGGGCACCTTGATTATGGTCCAAGGCTCGGCAAGCCGAATACCTAACTCCCAGGGGCCGTTTTATAATGAGGATGCACTGTCAGATAATTAGATACACCTGGCGCAGGCGTTTTCAGGAAATTTTGATTCATCCCAAAATAAAATGTCTGTGCCTGCCAACATGAAAGCAAGAAAAAAAAATATCCCGCTGTCACATTGCCTCTCCTCTCACGGTGGCAATGTTTTATTTATTTATCCGCATCTTAATGCTCTTGGATGAGGCAGGCTTCATTTTGTGCTAGCTGATGCATTAGCTGCCAAAGTTTCACATCTCTTGCAGAGTGAGCTTCTCACTCATAAGGGTGTCACTGTCCCTTCATAGACACAGCCTCTCCGAAACTGGATGTTCTGATGCCGCTACATTTAACAACTCCCTTGGCAACGTGACACAAAATACATCTCATTCAGATTCTAAGACAGCAGTATGACAATACAAATCCATCCCCAAATAGAGGCTCACAAATATGCACGTCACACATCCTGTGTGGTTTGTCACATGACTGCTTATAAGAACAGAATGATATTTATCCTATGACAATGTGTGCATTGCCCTTCTGTGCTTCCTTGACTATATTTCAATACGTAAATGAAATATTGGAGAGTTGGAATTTGATAGATGCACACGCAACTAATCAGTTATTTCACGCACACACTGTATACAGCAAGCCGTGACTGATGAGTGGAATTCACTTCAGCAACCGCCTTGCACTCACACACTTTGTTATTCACAGGCCCAAAACACACAAGCCCAACCTTAAATATTACGTCTCTTCGTAGCCGTTGATTAGAAAATGCTCTGTGAGATGAAATCCTCTCACCTGTGGTGTTTATTTATCAGGCGCATGGCTCCAGTCATAAATCAGACACTCATTAAGTTGTTAAATAACAACTTTTGCCTTCTGTAGGAGACGTCCGTGCCATTAAGTCTGATGTATGTGATACAGTAGGCAGGTGAGCCATTGCAGATTGCTTATGTTATCCAATTAAGACGTGTTTATGACTCTTTTTCTACTCTGGTCACATTTTAATTAAAAAGCCAGTGCTGATAGCGAGGTTAATATTAAATGATCTTAAACAAACAGCGAAACAAAGCCCACTACAGATTATCAGGATAGACTGGCTTCAGAATAAACACAAGTGACACAGATGATATGTACTTTTTGCTACCTGATAGCTATCATGTCAAGTCTTATCTGAGAACAATCAATATTTGCCTTCTCCAGGTTAGAGCTGGGTAAGCCTTGATTAATGAATGCAAGTTTGTATCATAATAGGACAACAAAAAACTGTTCAATGAGTTTGTGGGGTCTGGAAGGAATAAATGTTTTTAGAGTCCTGTACTCTGACCAAAATTACATATTATTGCAAAGAGACTGTAAAGTCTCAAAGATATCTCTGACCTACGCAAGACCTGTTCTTGGCTATGCAAGATTATTTTTTTCCTTTGGAGCAAGGCCATGTAGTATATGTCTGATAGCAAATATTTTGTAAGTTCTATACTATCATCCGATCTGGAGCATATTTTTTCCTTGTAAAAAGTCAACAATGTCATGTTTAAATTCTTGGTAATGCAGAAATTCATCTAGTTCCATGACTGGCAGTTTTGTTGTTTAAAGTGGTACCAGTTTCTAACACTGCACAGTATTCAAAACAGTTCTGCAGGGCACATGTAGTATTTTTGACCTATACAACTGCAGTTCTGTAATATTTAAATATCGTGGCATTTGGATGAATTATTCAGTGTTGGTCCAGTATGCAGAAGCTGTGCTAAGTATTCTTTATAAAAACATAGGATGGTAATGGAGTTCTGTCTGGGAAATATTGTTCAGTGTATTTGTGCTGAGCTTTAATTTGACCTTGGCTGTTTTGATCTTGAAAAGCAACAAAATGCTGTTCCTTAACAGTATGCTTTTTCTTTTGTTTTTTTGTTTTTAAATTGTTGTTACCTAGTTTCTCTAGCAGCCCTTCTAATTCAGGTTCAGCCATGCATGATTAGAAATTCATTGCAGCCACAAACCTTATGGTGGATGCTTCATTTCCCTCCTTGAGTACCAGTTGTATTGTTCATGCTCAAAGAAAATCTGTGCCTGCATTTTGTGGTTAAAACTGGAAAAACAAAGAAACAAAAATATTAAATAGACAAAAAAATTTTTGACAGGAGCTCACAAAACTGATGGATACAGGCAAAAGACAAAGGCAAGAGGATGATTTTATAGATGTGCTGCCCTAAGTTAGTGTCCCTCACTGAACTGCAGTGAACATCAGGATTCATTCACTGCAATAAAAACACAGTCAGTTGCAATAACAGTTTTAACTGTAGCCTTATTTTTTAATTGTTGAATTAAAGTCTGTATGATACACTAATGAGATATGAATAGCAACCGCAGTTTTTTGCAGGGCTTTTGCATTGAAGTTGGGTGAATGGGCATTCATGATATCTTCTTCACCCCTTATCTTAGGGGTAGTTATTATCAGTGTGATTTCAAAAGAGCGAATGCCAGTGTAATCTTATAACATGACCTTTATGTAAGCCACACGTCGAGGTTATTTTATCTCCATACATGCAATTGCTTAGGCATTCCTCTGCCATCTGGCACCTTGTGAGATTTTAGAGGGCACCAGAACGTTGAATATTGGCCTTATAGTCTGCTGGGATATGGAGGTAAAGAAGAAAACAGAAAGGAATAATGCAGGCAAGCTGGAGCCAGGGTACTCTGCACAGTTCGATGCTGCTGCCTCTGCCCGACATGAACAAGAGAAATCAATTAGACCTACTCGGTTGCTATCCAAGGGACTTCCACCATGGGAAAGGGTAGAGCGAATCAAAGCATTTGGAAAAAACAAAAAGAAAGTAGCAGAAGTGGAAAGTGAACTCGAGTGGCAGTTTGTTGGATTCTTTGTCAGATCAGCTGCCTCTGACCTAAAGATAAGATTCATTTTCTCTGTGTACATCCCAGCCTTGCTTATAATTCCAGACACTTTCCAGTCTCTTTTTTAACACTGATGCAAACTTTTTTTCTCTTACTGTCCTTTCAGGTCAGTAATGAGAAAAAAGAAAGGCTGACAGAAACGCACCTTATAAAGAATACTTTGATGAGAAGAAATCTCAGTTGTCCCAGCAGCCTTAGATTCACACTATTAGGTTTTTATATTCATACCTTAAACCCATTCCAGCAGTCACTTGGAGGTCACTGAAAACAATATTTCCTCTCCACACCATGATGGGCACCACACTGTTATTCTGCTGAAAAGAGGAAACATGTTAGACTGTAAGAGTATTATGCAGCTTTAAAACGTGCATTCAAAAGGGGTTTAGTTTTAGAAAAGTCTTTATTTGGTTTTATGGGGAAAAACTGTTTCAGGTCCCTTAAAATAAAAAAAATCTTCATATTGAATATGAAATAGTCCAACCATTGTGGTAGGATTAGTGAGGCTTGTATCCACAGCATATAATTTATTAATAGTATTTTGCAGCCAGCTAAAGTACAGTCTTGGTGTAATGTAAGAATATTCAAAACCACAGCAAATATAGAGATCCTGTAAATTCTACTTCCAAATTTGACTAAACAGATATTTAAACTCTATACACGAATTTCCCCAAAATCCTACTGAAAATTTTTGCATAACTGCTGGGGATGAGACAGGAATAAAACATAATTGATGATTTATGCATATTTTATTGAATGAAGCTGAGCTCTGTTCTGTAAATACGAAAGTTGAGCGTCCACAGCATGGATTTCACAGGACCCAACGGCCTTACTGTCTTTGATCAAACTGAAAGAGGACACTTTTTGATCTAGCTCTACCTTGGACATTTAAATCAAATCCTTGACAGAGTCAGCATCTCTACAGCTGCAAAGTATAATCTCTACACATAGGAGAATGTGGACACCCCTGGAAGTGTGCTAGAGTCTATTATATTGTTCGTTTTGAAATCTTTTTCCCCTCTTTCCCTTGATGAATATCTGGCACTTAGTGATAGTGGAGTTACTCTGCAGAGTGGAAATTCAATTTGACAAAGAAGACCTGTCTCATGGAGACTTTTAAATGATTGTGATCACACAAATTCAGCAATGTAACAGACCTGGAAGGATTAATGAACAGGAATCCTGTACTTTTTTTTCCTGTTTAGCTATTTATGAATAAATTTGCATTTGAGGGAATTAACATGCCAGAGACAAAGCAATAACATCTCTGAATTTAAAAGAAAAATGACAATTGTGTGTTTATAAATGACATTTCGATGCAGAAGCTTTAAAAGTTGTGCCCCATCTATAATCCTGTGTGTACAGTTAGCTCAGTCCCCTGAGAGAGCACACATGTAAACACAGCACCCCAACCTCCCACTCAGCCCTGCTGTAGGTTTGGCTGTGGGTGCTCGGCAGATCCCTCGGCATCATGAGAGAATAACAATGAGGGTTTTGGGAGGGATCAGTTCTCCAGCAAAGAGCCATACTGGGGAGGGTTTATGTAAGACCCTGGCTTCCTGAGCTCTCTGCCAGTTTAAGACGACAAACAAATGGTACAGAGGATACCAACTTGCTGGGGGTGGGGGTGTGATTGCATCTCTTCATGCTACCCCCACTGCTTTTTTCTCCCTTCACACAAACACCCTTCCTCTGTTCATGCACAAGCCTGGTTATGTGTTGTGGCTTGCGATACCAGGTCTCATGAGTATCCATGTAAGTTGAGTGTGTTTTCACGCCATTTGTTGGCTTTGCAACACTGTAGCCCACTTTGAAGCCACTGCCTTCCCTTATCCTCCTCTTCCTCCCTTTGTTTTCCTCTTCATCTGTTCCAATGAAAGAAGGCTGGGATCTGTCGAAACCTATCCTTTCTTCTGTCTGGCTTGTCAACTTTTTTTTATAAGGTAGGCTGCCATGAAGATTCACTCAGCCCTGACACCCGAGTGATTCTAAAAATGTCAAAACAGATAGAAGCTGAAGTGTTGTCTTTTTTGGATGATATAATTTACGTGTTTCCATCAGTATTTCCTGTTTCCATGTTGATGCAGTGTTTCTAAAGATCCCGTTCCCATCATAGCCTCACTGCAGCTTGCTGAGGAATTAAATTATCTTTCATTAATTATTAAAGAATTATAAATAGAACCCGATGTGCTTAACCCAGTTTAAGTATCTTTACAAATAGCTGTTTCTGTTGTTATTCCTACAGAAATCAAGTCTGCAAAGAGCCTAAAAAAGGCACTACATCGCAATCATGCTGACAGACAGATCTACCTAATAGTGATTAGAGGTGGGAAACCTTCTTGATTTTTAACCTGGACCACCCAAAGGTGCCAATCCAACTCAGTCTTAGGCTCATTGCAGAATAATTGCAGCAAGCTACTGATAAGATGAAGCCCACAATCCCTTGGCACCAGGTATATTTTTAGTAAAAGTGTCTAGCACGCTGCATGTGTGCTGTCTAGATTTCACAACAGAAGGCATCACAACAGAAGTCCGCTATTTTAATCAGCTACATCTGGACTGAAAAGTGTGGATGTTGCAAAAACCAATTTCTTCTCTACTTAAAGTTACAGCATTCCACATCAGTTTTAAAGATAAACTAGAGGATTAGGTCAAGTCAAGTCAATACATGGAGCTGAAAGTTGATTTGGGAAATACACAAAGACACAAAGCGATGCCAAAACTGACAGAAAGAAAAGGGCAGCTTCTCAATCATTTCAGTCCCTTGATGCTACAAGGAAGACATATTGCATGCAGTGTCTTCTGACATGCAGCAATCCAGAACAAGGTCTCCTTTTATTCCTGCACAGTACAGAAATACACCATAGATAACATTAGGATCCATTGAGTTGGGAGTAAGGGAAAATCGATGTAAGGTGAAAATTAAATTTGGCCCGAAGAGCCTTTAGGCAGAGTGCAATTTGAAAACATATCTTTTATTTTCCCCTGAGTGTCTGATTGGGGCTGGCAGGAGATGGACAGTGAATTTAACCATCATAGAAAAAAAGCAGAGGTATGTTGCAAGCAAAAGGGAAACACCCTCCTCTCACTCCTAATGCGCCTCCCCTTTGGTTGTCTAATTCAGTTAGGGCCATGCGTCCCTTATCGGATCATATCAAAGGTCAGAGGCGTCCTGTAGACAAATCAATCTCTCCGTCTGAGGAGGTGCAGAGGAAGTACGGATTGAGGGAGAGCTGATCCATCTACCGGGTGGAATGAAGGTGGGTGAGGAGAAAGAGAAGTGGGGGGCAAGAAAAATTATGGGATCTGCTGCTCGGAGAGAAGTGGGCGGGGAAGGTGAGATTGAACTGTTGACTTGGGGAATGCAATATGCTCTGAGAGAAAAAAAAAAGAGTTGACATTATTGCTCGCAAGATAAGTGCAATTATTTGAGAAGCTCTGGCACATTATAAACCACTGGACTAACATACACATGAGCCACTGATATGGTCCAAGTAGGTTGGACTTTTCCAAAAACAGTCTAAGTATTTTAAAAACAGCTATCTGGTGGGCACAGATGCCTAGCAGTATTATCTCTGTGTTCTAATAGGTGCAAAGCTAATCCAGTGACTGCACATTGCTTAATGCATGGCTTCCCTCATTTAATTTGGTTTTGTTCATACGGTTGGAATTTCCTTACTGTGCTTCAGTTTTGGATAATGAGCTGTTCTGCTAGCACCTTGTATACAAGGTTATAACTGATGATCAAATCTATGTACTATTATTATTATTTTTTAAGTTATCGAGTTCCGCGTAAGCCTTGTGATAAACTGGTGATCTGTCCAAGGTGTACCCTGCCTCTTGCCCAATGGCTGCTGGAAAAGGCTCCAGTTTCCAGTTTTGGATAAGTGGAAGAAAACTGATGGATGGGTATGTGTTTTGTTTAGGCTGTTGTCTGAAAAGAACAAACAAATTGAAACTTTTCTTTTGGAAAAATCTTAAATGTGCACTGTCCATTATAGGTTGTTCATTGCTGTGGTAAATTCACTATTTAACATTCTTTTCATTTCTTACGACCCTGAATATTTTTAACCAGTACTCCAGAGCTCTCAGAATGCCCATTAACAAATAGTCATAATTAAACCAATGATGCATAAACACTCTGGTGGTGGGCAGCAGTCCTGGGCAAAGTTTATAGGTGAATATAAATCATCCATGGTTTAATGCCAACCAGATGTTTAATTTTGCCCCTTTGAGTGCCTAATTAGTTCAATTACTTTCAATCCTGCGCAGAGAAGCACATGCAGAATGCACCCAGGTTGCCCTCTGGTCTCTTTACATTAAATGGCAACAGTGTATTTCCTCCTGTAAGATTAAAACTCACTGTGTAATAACTCACCAGAGCCTCCCCTCCAGACACTGTTGCAGTGGTTCAGTGTGAGATAATGTTTGCTCAAGCAACTCTCAATGAGATTCAGCACACTGGTGACACCATTACTCTAAGCTCATTGCCTAGTCAGGTTGGGTGGGTCTACCCTGCCTCCAAAAGTCAAAGCACAGAGGCGGCAGAAGAGAGAGCACCTCTCGAGACAGATTACACGTCTGCAGACAAGCGAATAGGCTTGCACTTCACCTCTGCCTTAGACAAGCCGGTTATTATCTTTTGGTGTTTTTTTTTCCATGCTCTTGTCGGTCATGTAATGCATCCAGGACAGGATGCTTGCCTGGCAGCCTGAGCAGGTGGACGACAAGGCAGCTTACGCATTTTCACTAATAGCAGGCAGTCAGTGAAACGTATCTGAAATGAAGATGATGGCACAAGCCTGCAGAGGAAGTCAAAGCAGCCTAGGCCTGAGCCAAAGTGTTTTAAATGGATTACACCAGTGTGTCATTGCGATTACACGCTCCTCCCAGGGACCGCGACAAGATGAATTGTATTTTATGGCTTTACAGCAGATCTTTTTTCTTTCTTTTCTCCTCAAACTTGAATGCATTTTTCCCACCACTATGTAGCATGGTCTGAATATGGGATTGTTTTTGCCTTTGAACTACCCAACAAACAGTTCATCGTCTTTGTTTTTATCTTGAGGGGACATTTTCTCAGTATCTTAGAGCTGGTGTATAAGACTGAAGCACTAGATCTGACCCTCATTTTGTATTTAATGCAAAACATACAGTGACCCTCACAGAGCCTCCGAAAATGCAGCATACTACATATTGATACATTTTCCTGTATATTTTTACTGTAGTTCCTATCATTTTTCACTTCCTCTTTAACAGCAAAATCTTATCCTTCTCAGACATTCGGAAAGTAAAACATCACCCTCCAAACATCACTTCAGCCATGCCATTTACATGCATGTATAACAAGAATTCACAGCCCCATTTTTTTGCTAGAAAACACCATCAACCACTTGTCAAAAAACAGTCATTAAACATAACAGCAGTATTTCCTCCAGTCTTAACTTCATTATTGCAGAAAATCATCAGATAAGTGTGTGAGTGTTTGAGCAAGCAGAGAAGATCATGAAACCTCCACAGTTAGGAGGAACGGGTGTATATGTGTGTGTATTTGTAAGAGAGAGGTTAGGCCTCAAGGGAGTCCATTAAGTAGAGAAAGGGCAGAGGGTTAAACACTAGAGACCACCACATGACCCACAGGAACATATGTTCAAATGCACAGTTGCGCACAAACAGACTAATTTGCTTCTGGAAGCATGGTACTTATCAGCATTACAGTATAAAGCTTCCCACCTAAACCAGCAATTCTGAATTGCTTTGAATGCCTTGTTTCAACTCACTCTTGTCCTCTGATGCACACACGGAACAAGAGACTTGTTGAGCTACACTCTTTTCAGTTGGTGTGATGTGGGGGTGTATTACATCTGGCAGTTTTGCTAGTGGACATAACCATTTGTACAAGCCCATGCAAAAACTGTGAGACTATGGTTTTTGCATCTAAAACATTAGGATTTCCAAATATAGGTGTGAAACTGTACAATGCTAAGAAGTCCATGTATGTAATTAGATTTTTCATTGCTTTTATTATCCCCAATATCATCATTGTATTTATAAATAATGGGAAACTCCACCCTATTTCAGTGTGAATAATCTGAATTATCCTCAATACTATGTTATCGATGGAGTTTACTATATACATATATTTAAAAAATACACACTGTATGGACAAACGTATTAGCCCCTCCTACACGTTGCAACTACAGGAGCTTTTATTCCATTCTAAATCCGTAGGCATTAATATTGAGTTGGTTTAACCTTCACTGCTATAACAGCTTTCACTCTTCTGGGAAGATTTTCTACCACGTTTTGGAGTGTTTCTGAGGGAATTTTTCATTCATCCAAAAGTTCATTTATGAGGTCAGACACTGATGCTGGACAAGAGGGCCTTGCTAACAATTTCCATTCTAGTTCATCCCAGAGGTGTTTGATGGGGTTGAGGTCAGAGCTCTGTGTGGGCCAGTCAGGTTCCAAACTCATCTACTTATGCCTTTATGCACATTGCTTTGTGCACTGGGGTCCAGTCATGCTGGGAGAAAAAGGGCCTTCCTCAAACTGTTTCCTCAAAATTAAAAGATTATAGTTGTTCAAAATATCTTAGTAGTCTGAAGCATTAGGATTTCACTTCAATTGAACTAAGGGGCCCAAGCCAACCCCGATAAAAACAGCCCCATATTTGGCACAATGCAGTCATGCAAAAAATCGTTGTCCTGCTATTCACCATTCATCAGACTGCTAGCGTGATTTGTTACTCTACACAACACGTTTTTACTGCTCCATCGTCCAGTAGCAGCAGGTTTTACAGCACTCCATCCAACACACATTGTACTAGGTGATGTACAGTAAAGCTTGCATGCAGCTGCTTAGCCATGGAAACCCATGCCATGAAGCTCAGGGCACACAATTTTTGTGCTGAGTTTAATTCCGGCGGAGGATTCGAACTCTGCAGTTGCCAAATCAAATATGCGGATTCATAACATGACTTTCATACCGGATCGGGTGCGGCCCGGGTTAACAACGACCACCTCCGGTGCCGTTAGCCAACAGGGTGCCGGTGGAAACTATGCTACTGTTGGCCGAAGACCAAGGAGAGGGGGAAAGCGTGTTAGGAGGCAGAGAGAGAGAAGGAAAGGTAGGAGGGTGGAGGTGAGAGTAGGGACTTTAAATGTAAGGACTATGGCTGGTAAAAGGAGAGAGTTGGCTGATATGATGGAGAAAAGGAAGGTAGATATATTGTGTGTGCAAGAAACCAGGTGGAGGGGAAGCAAGGCCAGGAACATCGGAGGTGGATTCAAACTGTTCTACTATGGTGTAGGTAGGAAGAGAAATGGAGTAGGGGTAATCTTGAAGGAAGAGTATGTGAAGAGTGTTCTGGAGGTGAAGAAAGTGTCAGACAGAATGATGACTTTGAAGCTGGAAACTGAAGGTGTGATGCTGAATGTTGTTAGCGCATATGCCCCACAAGTTG
>VUQH01026320.1:1805-37662 GCA_015106775.1 Etroplus canarensis
CATTCTTGCTGCTATCTTTCTGTCACAAAGCACCCCTGACACTCGTCTCCACCCACTCCACCCTGCCTGCACTCTCTTCTTCACCTCTCTTGTGCGGTGTCCGTTGCTTTTAAATGGTTGACCCCAAGTATTTAAACTCATCCATCTTCACCACCTGCACTCCTCTTATCTCCGCCATTCCACTTGCCTCACACCCATTCACATACATGTATTCTTTCTTCTACCGACTGTCATTCCTCCTCTCTCCAGTGCAGACCCCTACCTCTCTAGGATCACAATGTTGTCATCTGGTGACATCTGTAGTTACCACCGTGATACATCATCACACTGGCATCATCATGCCTCATAAATGTATATAATAAAATATACTGCAGCTGATTAGAATTGCTCTGCCTTTATCATCTGTGGTTATAGGGTGCCAAAGTGTTTTTAAAGCTGCTAAATATGTGCCAGTTACACTTTACAGGCCTTAAACATTCACATGTAACTTTGCTGTTGTGAATTAAAGATATATGAAGAGAAAGTTGCTCTTTTTCTTCTCAATTTACAATGTAGTGATATGTTCAGTTTCCTTTTCAACAGTTTCTGTACTTTATGATTATGTTTCTTAATCCTAACAAACTACCACTCTTTATTACTACTTATTGCATACATTGAAGAAAATTGCATGTTCTCTCTTTTCCTTAACATTTTTAGTCTCAATATTTCCCGTGCTCTCTTGAAATTTGTTCATTATATATCACAAAAAGTGTAGATGGGAATAATCATTTTTGTTTTCTTTTTTTTTTTTTAAAGGATTCTTGTTTTCTGCAAGAGAAACTGTAATAAGACCCACAGAGTTTAAAAGTGCAGTGGTTGGTTCACTCATGACAAAGTTCCTAGAAAATCTTCAGTTTAGGGGGTGTAGGAATTGAGCAATATTGGCTCTGGATAATTTTCCCTGATATGAACTTTGTAGAATTTGTAAACATGTTCTTCCTTAGTGCTGTTTAACCCCACACAGAGGTTTTGTCCTGCCTTCTTGTAGGACATGACGCAAGTAGAGTGGAGTCCTCAAGATGTGGATCTGTACCGTGCATATAGACATACTGATGTGGGCCTGTTACTCCTGCATATACACTAAACCGTTACTGTCAGGGCGCCACATTGGTGGACAATCAGATCCACGTCATCTGTCAACCACTATGAGAATCAAGCAGATTGCGACAGAAATAACACAAAGTTCCCATTTCAGCACCGCACAATCAAACTACAGGGACTGTTTGCTCTTTTTCAAGGATCGCCCATCTGGAACTCCGCCCCACTTTGCTCTAACAGAACCCCCAGATTTCCAGGAAAAACAAATCTGGTTGAAACTAGGATCTTGGTCGGACCGGTATAGGCTCTGCAGCCCCCACCCCTCCTGCAGCAGAGCCGTAAACATTTCTGGGGAAGAGGAGGCGCTTCCTCGGCTGCCGCAGTTGCTGCCGCTGCTACCCCGCTTTCCTTTTCACAATCATGCAAGAGTTCAAGAGTTTACGCCGCATCTGGGTCATATTTTTCAGTGACAAGACACGGCAGCAAAAATAAGGTTGTTTTTCTTTTTTTTTTTTTTTTCAAGCGTGTGGGCGCGTGCGTGTCATGTAACAGAGACAAGAAGGTGGAGCGCGTGCCTAATCTCGGTACAAAATGTTCCCTTCCACGTGCCGAGTATCGACTGACGCACCGCTGCTGGCCCTCCGCCGCGTGCTAATGCAGGCTAGCCGCCCCCTCCCCTCACTGAGTGGCGCAGGCCCGGGGCAGTGGCGTCCTCTTCCGTTTTACTGGGGGATGCTGTGGGAGCCCTACATCTTGCAGTGACTGCAGAGCAGCTTATATGATGTGCCCCATTACTTTGTCATCTGCTGTTTCATGTGTGTGAAGTCTTATCAGAGGGGGTCACAGTCCTGTAGCGAAAGAAAGACAAACTTTATTAGTCCCCACAAGTGGGGAAATTCCAAATGCAGGTGTGACAAGCATGCACAGACAGAACTGGTATACATACGTTGGCGGAGAGGTGGCAGAGTGAGAAGGCAGCCCCTGAGGGGCGCCAGGGGAGCAACGTAGGGGGTTTGGTGCCTTGCTCAGGGGCACCTCGGCAGTGCTCAGGGAGTGAACTGACACCCCTGCAGCTTCCAGTCCACACTCCATATATACAGTGGTCCATACAAGCCTTGAACCAGCAGCGTTCTGCGACATTTCTTGTTCCAGCTTCCAGCCTGCACACATACGTTGCTCTGCCTGAGTCTTGAACCAGAGCTCTCTGGTGCCCAAGCCAAGCCCCGACAGACCGAGCCACTACTGCCCCATAGGGTGTCCAAACTTTATTAATGTGAAAATACCCAAGAACCAACAGTCCCTCCCAATTTTTTTCAGATTATAAGAGTTATTGACATATATCTCTTGTTCTCCACCATTTTTATGGCACAGTTTCTGATAAACTGTATTTTCATTTAAATATGCATGAACAACCGCTGTTGTGAGGCCAGGCCAGTGTTGAGTTGCTTTACTTTTTAGCTTGTATGCATCAGTATTGTGTGCTCTCTTTACAGTGAACTCCTTATTCACAGCAATACTCTCTTGGCAAATTAGGCAAACACAACTGTTTCGAATTTCAGTGAAAAAACTACAGTTCCCATCTCTCCTCGAAGCAGCGCCCTCACTTAAACTTTGCTCTTTCTTAAAGCTGCCAAGTGTCAAGGCGCTTGTAACATAGCTCGCATGTTGCTGCTACCATAAAATGAAAAGAGAAATTGCTTTTTGACTTCATATGATTTATTCATTCTGTTTGACAGTGCTATCAGGCCATGAATAAATACTTTCATACACGGGCCAGGGGCCGCATAAAATCTGACCTCGGGCCACGATTTGGCTCCCAGGCCAGACTTTGGATGTGTCTGCTGTAGGGGTTTAGCTTCAGATTTGAAATGAAATGCCAAGAACTTGGCTTGTAAACTTAAATTTTTTTAAACTTAAATTTTTCTAACTGTAGAAATAAAAACTAGTCTTGTCTCTGTCACATGTCATATGTTTACATGTTTATATGTTGCACCAGGTCCTGGAGAAACATTATTTCATTTCACTATGTTCTGCACCAGCTATATGTAGTCGAAATGACAATAAAGCTCTTGAATCTTGAATCTTGAATCTCTGCCTTAAATGTGACCCTGTGTGACCTGGATCTTCTAAATGTTATCAGATCTTCTATCCATCACAGGTAATAACTGCACACAGTCTGGAAAAGATCCAGCAAACAAGTCAGCTCATGTAGTTGTAAATTTGTAATGGACAGATGGATGGACTCACAGACAGACAGACACACAGACCTTAAAATATTATCAGTTCTTCTACACATCATAGGGATTTATTTAGTTATTTAATTGTTTAATTTTTTTTTGATATGAACAATACGGTTTCACATAGTTCTGATACAGAGCATGAAACTGATGTGCTGCACAGAGAGTTTATAGCTGTTGCTAATTTGCAGCACTTGTCCCTAGCTGAGCTTTTACATCTATTATACACAGAAAAAAGTTTTTACAGTGGTGAGTTACATAAAATCCCAATACACAATAATTACAAGACAACAGTAAGTTTACATTAACATTATTAATGTATACATATAATAAAATACATATATAAGATATATTAATTATTATTCCTACAATATTAATAATCATAAAAGTGGTGTCCCTGTAGTGTAGCGGTTTACACATTTGCCTGACAAGCAAAAGGCCCCTGGTTTGATTCCAAGTGGGGGCACAAGCCCCTCTCACCATGGAGGGTTGTGTCAGGAAAGGCATCTGACGTAAAGACCTCTGCTAAACTATCAATGCAAATTAATTTGCTGTGGGAACCCCTTGGGGTGAATACAAGGGAGCAGCTGAAGGTCATAAATAATCAAAGTACAAAATAATTAATTAAGATGGCTGCAGATCTGATTAGCTTTTAGTCGACTCTTGACCTTTACTGTGAAACATTTAATGTCTGTGATTCATTTGATTTGAGTTGGCAGTGTGTTCCATAGCTGACAGGCCTTTATGGAGAATGCTGACTGTCCAAATTTAAATCAATATTGTGATATCTTACAGTTGCCATTCACCACTTTCCTGGTGACTTTACTGCTGTGTTGTCTTTAGATGTATCTACAAAGACACTCTGGTGGCTAAATTTTTAGACATTTGAAAGCTAATTTAAGAAAGCAGAAATTCATGAAACTCTCAAAGCTAAATAAATTGTATTCTTTATGATGTGACAATGATGCCATCAAACAGGCATTTTATCCACTGTTTTCAGAACCTGGTTGAATAAGGATGTAACATTATGAATTGCAAATGGTGAGGCTTGAGCCCATACGGCTATAAAATATGAAAAATGTGGAAATATTATGGAATGCATAAATGACAGTTCAAATTGCTCTTAACCATCTTTGAAACTTGCTGTATATGTTTAGCAAATTTGAGTTGTGGATCTAAAACTACCCCTAAAAACTTAAAATATTTAAACTCCTGGATTTCCTCATCTTTAACTTAATTTTAAACTCAAGTGGATCACAGTTTCTAATAGAGAAAGACACAAACTTTTTTTTTTTGCAAATTCAGTATAAGGTGATGATGTTACAGCCACTGATAGACATCATCCAAATATGCAGTTAGGATTACAGCTGCCTCCCTAGGTGTCTGAGCTCATAAATATATGGCTGCATCATGTGCATAAAGATGTCAGCCAGCCTCTGGGCAACTGATAAACAGACTAAAAAGCAATGGGCCAAGGACTGATTAAAGATATAACATTTGGCTAAGATCCAGCTACCCAGTAAGTTCCTATGATGGTAACAGCAGTTTCATTAATGACTCTCTATGACCTTGACTTCTGTCCCCATGACCTCAGAAACATTAATAGATCTTCTACCTATCACAGTGATTAACTATACAAAGTCTGGAAAAGATCCAGCAAGCAAGGCAACTCCCGTAGTGGTGAACAATATTTAAAAAGGACGGATAGAAAAAAACATAATGCCTCCATGGCTGTTCCAGTAACTTCTCAGGGTATTCTATACTACAATTTATTTGTAGAGGAAATTCCAAATCTCATTTTTTGTATGGCTACAACACATCACTGAAGTCAGTTAAAAATTACAAACTCTTTCTTTTTGTCTCTTTCTTTCTGCTCTGTACTTGAAGCTGAGAAACATCCTCCTGCTTGGCTTCTTCACTACTTTTACCTAGCAAAATATACATAAGGTACTCACCATGATACTCAGTATGTTGTCACTTATTGCTTCAAAATCCAGGTGAAGTACAAACAGACAAGACACAGATTACCAATCTATTTAATTGTTTATTTAACAATGCATGCCAGACATGATCCTATTCACATTGAAGAATACAGATTTGTATTTGCATCCAAATACTCACTACTTTGATTTCATATTATAATCTCTCTCTCTATCTTTCTCTCAGTCATCATTACACATCATCTCTGTACACACTGAGTGGAAGAACTGCATGCATTTAAAGGACACTAAATAAAGTGTGAACAGTAGCGGGATAAGTCCCTTGTAGTTGAACAACATTAGCAGTTATTGCAGAAAAAAACATGTGCGTGATACTCAAAAGCCTACGAGTCACAGGTTTCATAGGAGGGAAGCAAATTTGTTGATTATCATCATATACTCATGATTCCCAAAAACTGTAAGAGATAGTGTAGTAAAATATTTCAAAAATACTGTACATTGAGATTCTGTTGAGTTGTGTTGGCATGCCTCCCTCTTAGTAGTGTCTGCACTTCTGGTTAGAATGCAGATAATTTAAATGCACATACAAACGTACGCACGCACGCATGCGCACCACCTATCAATACCTTCCTCAATAGTCTTCACAGCATATCACAAACACAATAAAGAATCATGTACAAACTGCATGAGTTTCTACATGCCATGGACATGTATGCACTCTCATGTTCCGTACTGTAATTAGTAATTAATTTTTAAAAGAATAAGACATCAAATACAAGGGCATGAATATTCATTCCAATGAAGTCGTCTTGTTTTCTAACTGGCCCTGCAAAAACTGAGTTGATCTTACGACCTTTGCTTAGTTAACCCTGTCTGCCATAGTTGTGTAGACAAGAGGTCAGTAGAGCACAACTCAGCATGTTTTCATTTGGTTTGACGGAGTTTGGTTTGGTTTAAAACATAAGGATCTACTAAGCTTGGCAGAAGCCTCCCTTTTGTTTCTACTGTTGATATTTTAAACTTATGTGGGTGAACAAGTCAATCAGGTATGAAGACATTCATCCATCGTATTGCCATTTCTGAAGACCTAAACACAAAAATATATAGTTTTTCTATGGTCACAAATATTCTGGGTTAGACTCATAAAGCACAGTGATTATATTGGATGCCATTTGCTCAAAAAATTTTCTTTCTTTCTTTCTTTCTTTCTTTCTTTCTTTCTTTCTTTCTTTCTTTCTTTCTTTCCTTCCTTCCTTCCTTCCTGCTTGCTTGCTTGCATCACTGGGGTAATATTGTCCCTGAGCACTGACCTTGGGTCAACCTTTCATCTCTAAACTATAGTATAACTTACATGTGTATTGAGGAAATCTCATCTTTTATATTTGAGGTCACTGCAACTTACCTTGTGATTACAAGGTTAAAGGGACAGTCTCAAGATTTTACCAAGAAAGCTCAGGTTCCTGCTCATGGAGAGTGCTACTCTGCCCAAGACCACAGATGTATAATGTCTTTTGTCACTCTCAGACAAATTAAGAGACATCACCTGGGAGTGTTTAACAGTCTTGATGTTTGGATTAGTAGACTGGGTTGTACCACATAATTCAATTCAAGCAAGAAAAAACAGTTACTGCACCAGCAGCAACTGTTGATGCTTTATCCTCACCCTTTTTTTGTGCACATATTTTTTTCTTATTCCATGAAACTATTATTGTCAGTGAGATCTTTAATGTGTTTTGGTAAATTGAAATAAATGTCCATACAAGCAATGATACCGTCTACAGATAACAACAATTCCCCCACTCTGTACATCAGATGTGCCTAAAGAGAACAACAAATGTCTGTGAGAAAGTAATCACTGATTTTTGGCCTCTACGAGAAGAGAAGACAAAGATGAAAAAATTCACAGATTTTTGATTCACTTCAGTCCCCACATACTCCATCCATGCCAAAAAGGCACCCTAAGTTTGGTATACTGGCAACTATGTATTGCCTTGTCAACATTAGAAAATTCTCATAAGCTGGTTGATAAAACATACAATAAAAACTACTTTAAATACTTTAAATATGATTGAAATGTACAGTATATCAGACAAGTCTATATTTAATAAATAATATAATACATCATTATTTAGTGCATGTAGATGGTCATCTTTTATTAAATTTAAAAGCTTAATTAGAAAATACTTGACAAAAATATCACTGAGAAGATATAAATATTAATTTTGTAATTCAAACAGGCATTTACTGTAATTATCAATAATGAGCAACAAAATGTCAATAAATAGAATCAATCTCAAAGTAAAAGCAACATGATTAAACTGAATCATAAGAGTGAGAAAATATAAAACAAACATTAAAAACCAGTAAGAATTCTATTGATTTAACCTATTTTATCTTTACAAAGCTATCAGAAAAAGACATCTTTTTCAGACTTCTTTCTTTACAATAAAAAATGAGAATTTTTTAAAAACACTGATCTGGCTTTCATTTTTTAATAATAATAACCCTATGTTTCCTCCTTTAAAAAGCACACCTCTCTTAAATTTCAGCTACCATGCATATACTTGACAACTTATTCTGAAGCCTTTTTTTAAAGTAAATCAATCAAAATGAATTTCAGAGCTTTCATTCAGAACCTTCTGTAAGTGGTATGTGTTTTTTAATTGGTTTTATAATTGGACAATTGCTTTTTTGATTTTACAAGACTCTTTCTGCAGTGGTCTGCTTTATACGCAATTAAAAAATAAAAGGAGAAAAACAAATGAATGACAGTTACTGAATCGATGAAGGACGGATCCATTAGGTATAGGTCGATGTAAAACAACTGCAAAATAATGCCACTGCCGAAACCCAAAGGAGCAGGGCTGGGCTGCAAGAGAGCTACTGTTCATTGAGTGGAAAAATTTTTGGTGTCTAGTGGAGGAAATAAGGTTCACATCAGGTTTGTCCAGCAAGTATTGTTTTTCACATAGGCTCATAACATCCCCTTGTCCCTATCTTTTCCAATTGCACTTGAAAAAGCTCTCTGGGATCAGGGATGAACTAATATTTATCTCCTAATGATATTTAGGATTTCACAGACCAAGTGTGCGTGTAGGTTAGTATGAGAATGTCACGATGCACAGAGCTCTTCTATCATAGTACATTGGTCTACTCTCATTCATTTGCATGATGCATCAAAACAGTGCCTCAAGCATGACAAGAGAAGATACCTGGTAGAGTGCTGACTTTTTGACTGGAGTGTGTTCAAACATTGCGTTCTGTTTCTGGCAAATATGAGTGACTTAGCCATTTCTTCTCTGATGCTGCAATATACAAACAAAATTTTTAAAAATGTACCCTTCAAAAATGAAATTAATATTGATTACTTGAAAGACATTTTGTGTATTCAGAGGTAAGATTTTGTCATATAAGTGATATCATTTGAAGTACAGTGAAATCCAAACACTTCAGGATTCCTTCATAAAGAAGCCAGAAATGTTAGTGTCTTTTTAGATTGGAATTCTAAGAGTTAAGATTATATGAATAGATGAAATGTGTTTGAAGCTAAATTTTTGCAGCAGTATGCTAAGACAATATGACAAAATAGGGTGGCTTTTGTTTTCTTTTTTCTCCTCCCTCTTGGTTTCTCGAACTTGACAGTGTCTACAATATAAAGCGGCTAGAAGTAACAGTATATTTTGTATGACTAGTGTGACTGATATGTGATGTAACACAGTGAAAGATGTCTACTTGAAGTAAAGGTGGTGGGTGGAAGACATACAGTACAAATACACCTTCCATTGCCAAAACACCCCACTGAGAGTTACTTAGCTACAAGAGGTAAAAACTAGTCTAGATTCATAGCTCTTTGTTTTGACTGGTGTACAGTAGGACCCCTATATCTCCAATCCTTCTCCATGTGGCTTCATTATTCAGGGTAAAGCTGCCCTTCAATATTTACTGTGAATACATTTTTCTAATCCGACAGGTAATGTGAAAAAAATCTTAGATCTGGCCCAGATTAGCATTTATGGGCAACTTCACCCTGCTTTCACGTTTGTCCTCAGCCCTTGCAGTATTCTTCCCTGGTCCTAACAGTGTGCAAGTGCACTGACACATCCTTGTCACGTGTAGTTTTGTCTATCAAAGCTGCGGAAAGCTGACGGAGCTGCCAGCTTCCTCATGGAGAGACTGTCAGTCTTGGCTGTTTCAGGCCTTGCTCCAGATTTGCTCCTGAGGAAGGGGTTTCTGGTTCCTACCAGACCCCGCCCCCCAGGCACAGGCCCCCTGTCTGCCCCCAGACCTGGTCCTCTCTCCATCCTCTCACTCACCGACAGGCTCTTCCGGTGCGGAGGGGCCAGCGTGAGCGAAGGATGGGAGTCATCTGAAGAGCAGCTGTTTGCTCGCTCAAGCCTGGAGAAGGGGGAGCAGAGAGGGGCCCCGCTAGGCCCACCAAGGACCCCTAGGCGAGGGGTATCAGGGGCTGGAACCAGGTCCTCAGGGTCCTCAGGATCAGACTCTGTATGACTAAGCTCTGCCTCTCTTTCTGGGTGAGAGGAACCAACGTCTGACGGCTTATCAAATGGAAAGGAGGTGGAACCTCCTGGTGAGTGTGAACGTTCTGCAGGGGTGTATGGAGCTGAGACACAGCGTGTATCAATGCAGTCAGTGATGCTGGTGTACTCTGCAGCTTTTACCTGGACTCCAGCCCCAAGACCACCATAACAGCCTCTAGGTGTGAACATGAGGCTATGTGACTTGACAAGAGGAGGTTCATCCAGGAATCCTGTGCCTGCTGTAGAGAGGTAGCGGCTGCTTTTAGAACGTTCAAGCGGCCCTGCTGAGGGAGGTGGGGATGGTTCCATATCCCAAGGAGGTAAAGTGCTGTCTGGTAAGAGATGTGCTGAGCACAATGACAAATCAGCTGCTGCACTGTCATCAAACATAGCTCCAGCTGTTCCGCTGCTGCCTGCACCGCCCTCCGAGTGCCTGTCGCCCAAACCGCTGGTGGCAACGCTACTGAACTCCCGGCCTCCAGGCAGCACCGTCTCTATGATATCTGACTGTAGCGAGGAGTCTCTCTGGAGAGGTGGGACCACACGGAGAGGATCTAGAAAGACCTCCGCGGGCCCCACCTCCTCAGATGTTGAGACATAGATATCAATGCAGGATGACGGACGCTGCTGCTGGGAGACCGACAACGTGGCCAGTGGGAGGGGCTTAGACTCCTTGGGGCCGGCGGCTGAGGATACAGATTGTGAGCTGTTGGCTCTGTGGAGACTAAGTGAACGGTCTTTGAAGAAGTTCTCAGCTCTTTCAGCTCTTTCAACTCCACTTGCACGTTCACTAGCACGACTAGCTCCAACATAAAATGACTGACTCCTGGTCCGTGTAGCTATGCTAGTGGGTGAAGGAGGGGACATGGAGCCTTCAGCTGTTCCCTCCAGTGCCTCCTGTAAGCGGTAGCAGTTTCCCTCTGTGCTGTTAAAGCTGCTTTGACGAAGAATGTATGCTGCTTCTGGGCACTCAGCCTGGCGGAGTATGTATGCAGAGTCTGTGCAGTCAGATGAAGTCCGGGAACGTGCTTTGTGGACCTCGCCACGCTCAACACCAGTCACACGCTCCAGTGCTACAGCAATTCGTCCAATTAGCTCCTCCATTTGGGCCAGACGAATATCAACAGTCTGCAGAGATGCCTTCATGAAATGTTCCCTCTCATTGACCTCCTCCAAACGCATTGCCATATTCTCCACCCTAACAGAGTAGATGAAAAAGAGAGAAAAGATAATAAAACACTGGAGACAGGAGAAATCTTGAAATGCGCACAAGAGAACTGCTCTCATTGCAGAAAATTACTGAAATAACTTTTTGTGTCTCTGGAACCAAATCACTACACAGCAGCATTTCTGTACTTGGGGTAAATTTCTATATGCAGTTTGTGTGTTATGAGATAGGCCTGTTTTCTCCATTTTTTTTCTTGCATTGTCTTTCTGCGCGTCGCTGTGTGTTGAGCTCTCTTGGCCATAATATAAGAACAGAATGATAAAAATTAGCATTTTATGAAATGTGTGCTGAATATATATACTGTATTGTGATTTTAATACAGACATTAATTTTCTGTGTAGCCATGTCTGACCTTTCAGAAGTGACTCTGATTCTCTCATCATTAGAGGAGTGGAATCGGTCATCTTTCTCTCTGAAGTACTCTTCTATACACTGCTCCTCAAAATCATGGACCTTCTTCAGCTCATCCTCTGTGATGAAAAGCTCTGTGGATCAAAGTGACTGAGTGTGTTGATGCTGTAAAAATCACATTTACTGTTTCATTGTTAAGAAAGAGGAAATGGGATAACTGTTTAGAAATATTTTAGATTTTTCACAAACTAACACTTATATTGCAATAAAACTAAACATATGAAAGAAACAATAACTCTTAAAATGCTTGTGATTACAGCCATGTGAAAAAGAAAAGTTCCCACTGGACTCTATGCAGTCCTGTGAAAAACTAAGTATGCTCTTACTGCTTCTATAGGAATTAAGAGGGTAAGTAGCAGCCAGGTTACACCAATTAAATGCACTTGATTAACTGATCACCAGTAAGTGTGACTACCTCTCTAAAAGCAGAAGTTTGGGCAGTTTGCTAGTCTGGAGTATTCAGGAGTGTGTTAACAAAATGCTATGACTTTACCAGGATTTTTTTTTAGGTTTGCAAAATTGCATTTGATAAAACCACAAGACCTCTGGAACAAAGACCTAAGTGGAAATGTTTGGACAGCGTAACACCTCATACCATCTGTTAAGCACGGGGGTGGAGGGGTAATGATTTGAGCTTGTTTTGCAGCACAAATCATCACCTGGGCACCTTGCAGTCACTGAATCAACTATGAATTTCTCTGTGTACCAAAGTATTCCAGAGTCAAATGTGAAGCCATCATTCCAACAGCGAAAGCTTGGCCCAAAATAGGTCATGCAACAGAACAATGAAGCCAAGCACACCACAAAGTCCACAGCAGAATGGCTGAAAAAGAAAAGACTCAAGGAGCTGCAATGGTTCAGCTTAAGTCCAGACCACAATTCAACTAAAGTGCTGTGATGGGACCTTAACCCTAGTCCTGCCAGCTATATGACCAGCTAGATGACCGGCAGTGAAGGAAAACACCGGAAATGATCAAAATATAGACAACCGGCAGTACATGAAACTCATCTGGGACATTAATATATAGAGGTCCGGCAGTACTAAGGTTAAGAGAGCTTTGCATAAACAACTGTCCACAAACCCCAATGAACTGAAGTAACTTTGTAAAGAAGAGTGAGCGAGAGCTCCTCCACAACAATGTAAGAGACTGATAAAGCACACAGAAAAACATTACTTCAAGTTATTGCTGCTAAAGGTGGTTCTTCAAGCTACTGAATCATGATGTGTACTTAGCTTTTTTTCAGGACTGCAAAGCGTCCTGTGAAAAAAAATTTTCTTATATGACTGCGTAAATGTGCAACTCACTCAATCCGTAGTCCCTCTCATCGTCGTCATGTTTACGCCACCGACAACACAGATGTTTGAGGACCATAGTTATGTGGCTGAATATGATGAGAGGTGGAGGAAGGACTGGGCGTTCATGGAAGGTCATAATGAGCTGGTAGCGCTGGAACTTCCATACCTGGTTGGAAATGGACTTGACCTCGAAGAATGTATTACTACAGACAATCACAGATAGAGATTCCACCCACACCAACCAAGAAATATTAGATCCACTGTAAGCTAAAATAAACCGAATCAAGTCATCATTGGCTTGGAAAAGAGTTTTACCACTTGAGACTGATCTGCTGCTCTACTAAGCCAAAATACTGTGAGTATGTGAGGATAATGCAAAGAAACAACTGCACAAGCCAACTAAGCTTTTTCCTGCAAAGTGTAATTTGATTAAGTCTTCATTGTAACTACTGTGTTCTCCATCATGTGCTTTTTTGGTAATAACATTAATGCAGAAAAAAGGATGACTACCTTTGCTTCATGGATTATACAGAGGGGCAATAACAGATCATTAGCCTGATTGTGCCCATGTGGAAGAATCACCATCCCTTTGTGTTAATGTAATTATCTAGCAGAGTCTAATAAGTGTGGCTTAACAGAAGCCCAAACACAAGTTAATGTTATTTCTCTTTTTCTCTTGCACAACTGACTCTCGGGAATAAGGACAGTGATAGCAAAGGCAGAAAAGATGTTTTTATCCACTTTATCTTAAAACGCATAAATTAGATATTGCTATTAATATCAACCCTTGTCCTTGTGATACTTCCCAATGAGAGCTAGAGGACAGAAGTAAATTATTTCTGTCTTCATGCTGCCAAAAATAAATGAGTTTCACATCTTGATGTTTCTGTAAATACTTGAAATGTCTGCTTCAAGTTCGAAAGCTAATACTATAGGAGAGTTTACGTACTTGAACACAGCAATGAGTAGGTTGACTAGGAGTATGTTGGCCACCAGGAGATAGCAAGCCATGATCGCTGGGACAATCCAGGCACCGGTTTTACAGGGAGGCAGGGCCACCACCACACCATCCTCTGTAGTGATGTTCTGCCCACAGGGGGCTGCACATCACCACAAAATAAATACACATAAACATACATATTAATAGAAGCTAAACTGTATCTTTAGATAGAGACTTCCATTCATCATTAATAGGAATTTTTGCACAAAAAACAGAAATACATGCACATACCACAAATACATGATGTGATATAAAATAAAAAAGATAAAACAAAGAACTAAATAAAATCTAATCAAATTAGAAAAAAATCAAATATTCAAGGGTATAATGTATAATGCGTACAAGACTATAGCAGCAAAGAGACAGGCAGACCTGGAAATATACATAAAAATGCATATTTACATATTTTGCAAACAAACAAGAAGCATAATTTATTTTTATGCTTCTTTTCTTAAAGTGGAGGTAGGAAAGAGTGGGCACTCTAATGGTAGGGACTTATGTATAGAGATGTGCAAAATACACACACAAAAACCCCACATTTGTCATGAGTTATTACAGTTTATGTTCACAATATATTTAAACATGTAGACAGTGTTTAAAATATATTGTCACACATATGAGCTTTAGCTTCATTCAGCAATGGTTGATTGTTCTGAATCATTTGAGATGTATTTAGAATGTTTTTTCCATCTGTGATGGTTCAGTTGCTGTGGCTTATCTGGGGAACATTCAGCATTTGTCATTGGTTGGTTTGTTTGCTTTAGAGATTCATTCTACTCACGCTCATCAATGCTTGGTGCTCAATTGTTTCACACAATGCAGCCCAAAGACAGAGAACTGAAGTAATTTTTCTATTTTTTAACCTTGAAAAAATTTGGATTTAAAAACTCTGACAACTGAACCACTTGAAAAAACAGATTAGAGATGATGAAAGGTGGCTAATAAATATGTTCTGTTGTGGATGTGTGAATGTTTATGTTTTAATTCTGTATGGTGTTGATATTAGTGTATTAGTGCTTAGTCACATTAAATGTTGACTTTCCTGGCTGAAATATTTCAGCAATGTTGTGATAGCTTCAGTGAGAAGCTGAGCCAGCGTAAAGGGAGGGTGACATGGTTTATGTGACAGATGGAGTCATCATGGCAGTGTCACTTCTTCAAATGAAACCAATTCAAAATTAGGTAACAACATGAGGGTAAGAAACATCACAGGAATATCAAATTTTAAAACTTTGATATTTCCTCCTGATGTGATAGCTGACCAAAAACAATTAACATAACAATATTAAGACACATTTGAAAAGTGCTGCTGCCATGTAACAATGCCATTTGCCAGCCAGTGCAAAAATTAGTCAGTCTAAAGTTGCTTACAGGATATGGCCTTAGGTCAAGCTACTAGTTCTCACAATAAAAGTTTTGGAGTAGACAGTCACAGAATCAGGACTTCATTTACATCAAATTCTTTTGAATTTGGCGCTGTTATTTACAGAAAATGCTTCTGATAATCAGTAGCTGACCCAAGATACCAACACATGAGGACAACTTTAGCCTTTAGAGCCGCATGCACATTTTTGTATCAAGAGGCCCTCTAGTGGTAGCAGTGGGCATGACATGGTATTAATGTGAGGATGATGGAGAGGTGGGATAGGTAGATGTGGTTAAATTAATTTCTATATCTATAGATTTACTGGGATTTTGACTGCACTGGGATGGACCATTATTACGCCAGGTTCCATGAGTGCGAAAGTAATTTTCGACCAGCCAGAGTTTTTCATTCAGCCTTTGCTGTAACTTCCTACTATGCATATCTGAAACAAAGAATGAAAACATTATTTCAGATCTCTTCTCTTTGGGCTACTCCTCACATTCTGTACACACCATCATATATACGACCATATCAAAAAACACAAAAGAACAACACACAAACACACTCTCACTCTGGACATTTTTCCATAGACAGTTGTCACAGTCTATTTATAATTTATTGAGTCAGAATGTCACTCTCTCTACATGACTGCAGATGCAATTAGTCTTGGAGGAAAAGGCTTTTTTATGTATGTGTTACAAAAGGACATCTTCAAGTAATAGTTCAAGCTGTGAGGAAATGAGTGAAAATGAAATCTAATTTCACACTGAGACTTGTGTGTTCAGCCATACTACTTCCTTGTGTCCTCAGAGTCCTCTCCTGAATTAAAATATATTTTATTTAACAGCTTACACTCTGGCCCCTGAACTTACGGTCAATTTGGTCAGCAAACACCTCTCCATAGATCATCCAGTAAGGCATGAAGAAGATATTCCTGGCTAGCATCCAGGACGGGTCTTCATTGGGGTTGAGAATGGCCTGACGTGCCACCCCAAAGCTCATCAGCACCACCAACATGATGATCACAAAATACATCATATCGATCATCTAACAGAGAGAAAGAGACAGGAGGACTGTCAAAAAGAGAAAGGAAGGGGTGAGTGGTTAAAAAAAGAGAAAATGGGGATAAAATATTTATAGAAATAAAATAATAATTAAAAATAATACAAAACAGGGGAATAGGAAAGGAGCGATTTCTGTTCCAGCTGGAAAAGCCGTTGGTCTACATTTGCATTTCTTGATTACTATTCCTTCCAGTTTGAGTTGGTCAACTAAAATTCAATTCAAATTGGTTCCGAATGAAGCCTAAAGCTAGTATTTAAATGAATTTAATTTAGGGTAATATTTAAGCACTTTCAGCACTGAAGGGACACACTTTTCTTGGGCTAATTCATCCTTTACAAGCTTTTGTGGATTTTTTGATTAAGACTGTTATTCATTGTCTTGTTGGAAAACTGAATCATCTTACATACACTTACATTTTTAAGGCAAACTTGGAGAAACAGCTGTCATCAAAGTTGTATGTAAAAAAAATTAATGAAGTACAGTTGAGAAAAAGAAAGTTTTCATAGGGCACTATGCAGAATAAATAAGTCCACATCATGATTCAGTAACACCTGTTTTCTTCTTCTTCTTTTGGCTGCTCCCATTAGGGGTCGCCACAGCGGATCATTTATGAATCCACATATTTGATTTGGCAAAGTTTTTACGCCGGATGCCCTTCCTGATGCAACCCTCACCATTTACCCGGGCTTGGGACCGGCACTAGGAGTACACTGGCTTGTGGGCCCCTGTGGCTGGTTTTAGTAACATCTATTTTATTGTTTATTAATTACTTAATTTTGGGCGCACCTAACAGACGCCTAAGCCTGAGCCAAAAGAAAAACACCAGTGTTGTAATAATAACAATGTTACCAGGCTTCTTATATACTCAAACCTAACAGATGTCAGAAGTAACAGGAACAAAACATAGATTTATGACAAATTAAGTAACAAGCACTCATTGCGTTCACTGTATGTGGACAGATTGTGCTTATATATGATGTCAGTCCCCAGTGGCTCACTCTGAGCCAGAAAAAAACGTGTTTACTCCTCTGAACTGCTTTGACTTCAAACCTGCTCATCACATATGCATATAATTTGAGTAAATCCTCATCAATTTAAATTGCTCTAACTGCCGATTTTCATATCAAAGAGTTTGTGTCCAGTGGTACACAGCCCATGTCAATGATGGTCACGCATCAAATAGATAGAATTGGCTCTTTGATCCCCTCTGTTGTTTTGTCTTCATGTCAGTTCTGATCTCAATATGATCAAACAATAAAGTTAAAAGGCACAGATGTGGACTTGCGTACCACTTGCAGATGTAACCATCAAATACCATAAGGTCTTCAGTCAGTATAGATCATGTTGAAGAAAGTCAGAATGTAGACAGAAATAGATGATGGGAAATAAATATGAGAGACACTGTAGATTAAAAGGGAAGACAGACAGACAGAGATACAAACACACAAAGTTGACCTCCCCTGCCTTCTCACCATCTTGCCAATCATCATCACATAGGGACCCAAGTACTTGTTGACTCCAAAGATGTCGAGCAGCCGGATGTACCAGTAGATGATGTTGACACAATAGATCACCCGTCCATAACTCATGAGAGGTGGCTCCTGGAGACGCAGAACCATGCCGACAGAGAATATGAGGATGGCCATGAGGTCTGTGATGTTCCAGTACTCCTGAAGCCACACCTTCACCTTCTGTAGCAACTTCCCTGGCTCAGACATCAGGATCTAAACAATGATTAGAGGAAAACTTAGAAGAAAATGCAGAAATGATGGCCAGTTATGTTAATAAAACAGAAACTAAAGGGCAAAACAAACTGTTAAACAGTGACCCCCAAAAGTGCCAAAAATAGATGAACAGAAAAATGCATGCCATCTTGACAACCATAAGAGGGCAGCATGAGTTCACCTATCAGAGAATCTGTCCGCTCAGAATGAGCTGACACAATGATTAATGTATTTCATATTCTTACAGTACAAACAAAGCCACAGAGTGAGGATGAACTTATAATATGGCCACATATATGTATATTCTATTTACTTTTCTATGTATTCTTTTTTATTTCTTGGTTTTCCCACTTCTACATCCTGAGTACGCTTACACCACCATTCGCCTCCCTTTTGACACACTCTTTTGCTTCTCATTCCCTGATTTATCTATGCTCTCCCTATTTGCCATGAGAGTTAGATGATATGGACATAATCCTTAGCCTCTGCCCTCCACCACTAAACTTAATACATTAAACTCTTGGCAGCATTATGGCAACACTTAGCATTTTCATTTCACTGGCCAATAGGGAACATTTGCTTACTGATGTTTATACAACTCCACATTAATAGTGTATTTTACCTCTCTCATCTTCTCAATGCCATTGGTGAAGATGTAAGCAATAACAATCCACTCTTGAGGAGAAGGCCACAGGTCCATCTTGACCAGTACGATGTAGTTAAACAACATCAGGTAGCCCACATATGCCATCTGCATAATGATACAACAGCAGAGAAAAATCAGTTTGGTTACGAGTTTGTGTGCTATATCCATATTAGCAAACTGTACATGAGTGAAGACCAGTTCTCTCTGCAAATAGAGTTGCTCAAAGGGCTGCAGTGAAAGCAGTTTTGCTCAAATTAAACACAAATCATGTGAAGGACTGACCCTCATTGAGTCGTCCATCAGTACTGTTTTCGAGATCTGATAAAAGATACTTGGTGTCAAGGGACCTCCATTATGCGTCTCCTGAATCTTTTAAAATCCATGTTGACTTTCAGCTTTTAAGCGTACAAGCGGCGTTCAGATACCTCCCTTCTGTGTCTCCTGAATCTTAAAATTTATGTCAATGATTTCAAAAGCTATGCAGCTGCAATAACTGTGCTTTTGTTTTAACACATTTAAACTCCATATTAATGCAAATTTTTTTCAAATGTAAAACAAGCATTCTATTGATGCAAGCAGGTAAAATTATTTTTACTAACGTGTGTACAGGAAAGTTCTCATTCAGTCCTACACACACAAACATGCAGAAGTTTTACTAATTACTAAAAGCTGGCAGCACTCCACATCAGGTCACAGGTATGAATCTAAATCAGTAATGGACTGAAGATCCAATTTTAACTCAGAGAAAACATTTGCAGTCATTTAAAGGCACCATAGAGTATTTCTCCTTAACCTGAAGGGCAGAAAGAAGAGGTGGAGAGTGAAGAAGAGAGCAAATAGTCAGAGAAATGAAAAGGGGATCAAACAAAGAACAGCCATAATATTTTCTCTGCATAAGCAGTGGAATCCTTGTCAGTACTAAAGAGCCGTTTTCACTGGGCAAGCAAAATGAGGCAGCCCAAGACAGGGTAAGTAAAACAGTAGATCAGTCTGTATCCAACAAAACGCACATGCTTACAGGCAGACACTGTACCAAACAAGCTACAACTGAAAAGGCATCTACTGTTACAGATTCTTGATCTACAATACTGTACTAAAACATATAAAAACAGAAAACTCAAGTACTTATGTTATTATTTATTTACTGTACTAGTTAACCCAGTTGTGATGGCTCAGAGGTTTTAGTCAATATTTCCTCTGTCAATATAAAACCTTCTTGTGTGATTTGATTTCTTCCCCTTCCTCACTCCCCTGCACTTTTCTCACAATGCTGCTTCCATCGGCTTCCCCATCTCCTTCACACTTAACTTTCCCACCCTTTTAATCTGCGTAATGACAGGGTGAAACAGGAGGTGAATGACAATGGATGCAGTGTGACAGTTGAAGTATTTTATGCTGTTGCAGAAATACAGTAAGCAGTGAAAATGCCAACAGGAAGTTGAACATGTAGGTGGTGTTGCTGAAACTGACACTAACCGTATGGAACCAAAACTTGACAATTGGAGCATTGTAGAACTCGTATATCTTGCGTCCCATGGGGATAAGGCGGTGGCGGTTCTGAACTTCCTCTACATCCTTCTTTCTTGATGTCTCTGTGGTTACTTTTCCCAGCATTGCCTGGGCGAATGCAAACCCCACATGGAGTGAGGGAGGAAGGAGTGAAAGGTATGAGGATTTAAAGTATGGAGAGTGTGGGAAGAGGGAAATGTGATGGATTGAAAAGGCGGGGGAGGAGGAGTTGGTAGAGATGCAGAGAGAGGATAGATAGGAAGACAGGTATTTGGGAAGGAGGCAGAAGAGGTGAATAATAGAAAAATAAGGAGAAAGGGGAGAAGGGGAGAAGGGGAGAGGGTTATATTATGGGCTTCAGCATAGTTTTAATACTATAATCAGAGAAGCAAGCACAAGCAATGCAATCATTCCAAAATGTGAAATGTGTGTTTCAGGTGGAGTTTGGTGGGTGGAGGCTGGTAACAGAGTATTACGCAGACATGGACACTCATGGATTGTGTCTCAGACAACAATAAGGAGGCAGAAAAGAGACAAGATACTGACAGGAAGAAGACAGAAAAAGTAAAGATAAGACATAGATATCTCACTTCGATCTGTGACACATTTCCTTATCCATGAGAGAGGGGTCGGAGCCCACTGCTTTTTATGGGTCATGGTCTTAATGTCAGAGCAACACCAGACCTCTGAGAGGAATTGTATTCTAAGTCAAGATATATAACAGACCTGGGCAAAGATAAAAGTTTAAAGCTGGCCTAAACATTTGAAATATACAGTGAGGACTGGGTGTACATCCCCAGGGCTTTGAACACAAACAGTGATGATAAAACCACTACTATGAAATTAGTAAGACAGGAAGTCACTACAAATAAGAAATAAAGGATTTCTATTTTTCCCAAATATGTAAAACATGTGCAGCCAAAGTTTTCTCCAAGGCACACACAGACATTGCCTTCAGGATGAACAAATTCAGATGCCAGTGTGTAAATCACACCATGCCTTAACTGCTTTAAACATGCATATAAGCTATCAAATGAGCTATTACTTCCAGTACAGTGTGGTTTATCTCAAGCATCTGAGGATCCAAAAATACAATCTCCCTCTGTGGTGTAGCAGTCAGTGTACACATGTATGAATCTTTGTGTGATTCATAAGTATCTGAGGGTGCATTTGTACAGTCAGAAGCCAGGGCAACAGGAAGGGGCTCATTACAAGAGCATCCTTTAGCACCAGGATTTTTTGTTTAACACCAGAGTGCCTCAAGGACTGCAAGTGTCAAAAGGCCCTTTTTGTAAATGTTTGCACTGGCTTGCTGGCTTGTTCAATGCAGATGGAAAGTATGCACAGTGGTGCTGAAAGGCGTTCAACTTCAGTTCAGTCACTTCACGTGACAACTGTAGATACAGTTTATGAATTAAAATTGCTTTTCAAATTTCAGTCTTCATTTAAATGCATAAACTGGATCTGGGCATCATCACTAGAATTGATTGGACTGAAATGGAGCGAGTTCTAAACCTGCTGTACATCCGTGTCTATGCAGATGGACCAACTCTTTGGCTGTGAGCTGGGAGAAGGTGCTCAGACTCTGCATGATTTAAGCTCTGCAGCAGCAGGCGGACATAGTTATATAATGCAAAAGCCTGGGCCTCCCATGCTCAGCAGCCAACATGCTGAGTGGTATGCTACAGCAAGCCATCACTGACGGTAGAGAGTGAGGAGTAGCAATTGGCTAGCATACAGTACTGTACCTCAATGAGACCTGAGCTTGGAGAAAAAGGGAGACAAGAGAAAGCCAGAGAGAGGGGGGGTTGCAGAACAAAAGATCGAAAGCAAAAGAAATAAAGAAGCAAAGGAAGCGTAGAGAGACCTGAGCTGAGAATGAAAGGGAAGGGAAAGGGGGAGGGCAGAGAGAGAAACTGAAGAGATAGATGGAAGGAGAAACATACACGAGGGAACCCACAAGCGGCGACAGACTGAGACGCTACAACTCCACAATCATGTCTTTGCTGAGACAATGAGAAACAGAAAGGCCGATTTGGCTGGAAGGGTCCAGCTGGCCAGAATAGAGAAACAAGTATGCGTGCGTGGATAACTGTGTGTATATATACGTGAATGTAATGTTGTCTCGCTGTGGAGAGCACCAACATTGTTTGAAAACTCATCCACAAGAGATATTTAGAAAAAGACAAAGTGTCTGGACTGGATGCAGTTTTAGAATCAAACAAAGCATGTGTGAATGGTCTGAATATGTGTATAGATTCTGACTATGCGGGGCTGAGGTGGGTTCTCTCACCACGGAGTTGTACTGCGTCTCACAGTAAGATCTTACTGTGAACTCCATGTCTTCCTCCTCCTTCTCCTTGACTGGTTTTTCAGGCTCCTCTTCCTCCTTCTCCTGTAGATAAGCCTCTTGATCCTGGGGCATGTAGGACATCTCGTCCTTATTTTTGAATTCCAGACTAAGGATAGACGGCGGCAGCAGCAGCCCTAAGATTACCTGAGTGATGAAATAAGGCAGACAGGAAGTAGAAGTGGAAGCAAGTTCAAGAGAATACCAGCAATATACTGTAGTTTCATGAGCAGAACTGTAGAAACTAGGACACAAAGGGTCTGAAGCAAGCCAACCTTCAATAACTGGTCTGTGACATACACATGTGAACCTCACATAATAAAAGATTAACTCCCATGAACACATGAGCATGTACTCAACTGAATGACAAAATTTTGGTATTTACAGCAGCTCTTCTAACTGTGGAGGTCAATTATAAAAGCATTAGCTCAGCCATGCAACAAAGATCCTGTGCTGCTTCAATGGATGAGAGTGACACACACAGCTGGAGCAGATAAAAGACACAGGCATGCTGTAAATACTTCAGTAACCAATAGTCAAACAAGAACAATTACTGTAACCACAGAGCAGATGGAGAGTAGAGTAATGAAGAGTTATTTTGTCTTTGTAAATAACAGTCTCTTACCAATTTCAAGTGAAATTTTTTAACACTGATAAACATATAGAGGACTGGCTAAAAATCAGTTTAAGTTTACATGGATTTCTGATCAGCTAAGGTTTGAAAACTGATAAGCTACTACTATAACTTGACCGCAAAGTTGTCAGTAAAGTTAGAAGTCTAGATAAGCAGCCTAGTTGATTAACTATGTGGAAAGAACGGGGTCATTGTGGAAGAATGGCGGTAGCATCTCTGCTTCCTGCCATCAGTTATTTTAAGGTGTTGAAGCAACTGCATCAGTACTATATCACATTTATCGGTGTGTAAAGAAAGAAGTGTACTCGTCTTTGCTATTCATCGTCCACTGGTAGCCTCCAGTAATCACATACTGACATAAGTTAGAGAGCTGAACCTGATTACTTTTGCAGCAACTCAAAAAAGTGCACACAGATTACTTTGACAACATTTCGACAATGTTATTTTCTGTATATCATGAACTTCTAGAGGCACAGAATCTTGTTAGTTCCACTTGTGGTTTCCTTTCTGTCTTATTGCTCCAGTGAGTTTGTCTTAGTAGTGCACTGCCTCTCTCTTTCCTGCAAAGGCCAAACCATACTTAAAGCATTTGCAGTATCCCCTTGCTCTGAGATGCTAGCAAGCCAGATCCATCACTCCCCTCATTCAGTGTATGAACGAGTGTGATCTCAGCCCTCAGCAAATCCCAGGGCAACTCTGCATCATAAATAACTCTAACCTCTGATCTGAGCAGCTGCCTTCTATCACTCTACCACCAGACATCTTGGAGACCCACATGAGCAAATACTGCTCAAATCTTAACCACCAGTCTTTACTGAAACCTCTCCCCTCAATTCAAAGGGATGTTCACCACATGAGCATCAATGAAAAATAAATGGGATGCCATTTCAAGGTTTTGTGACTTAATTAAGGTCAGTTCTTCAGTCCCCTCTGACTTAAAAGACAGCTTTGAAGGCTTATACTAATTGAGTTGTGGCAGAAGTTCAGCCAGACGTTCAGGCACTTGTCGTACTAGTAGTATCTAACTTATTTTTGTCCAATAAACCTCTTTTCTCTTTATGATTATCCTTCCCACCATCACAAGCAACCTTAACTGGCTGATTTTTAAGTATTTCACCTAAACAAATTCACCCTGTGATATTAAGTTGTTATGAAAACGTGTCCCTTGTCACCCTGGAAAACCTAATTGATTGAGAACAATAAAAATTTGATAATTAATAATTTTCTGTTTACTATATTGGGTGGAGGGTGTGGAAAGTATAGTGTTTTTACTGTTGTCTCTACTCCTTACACGCCAGTGCACACTCTAAATGCTGGAGAACGACTCATCATAGCCACTTTATTGTGTTCTTCACTCAACTTTTAAATTGCTCATCAACAAAACTCTTTGGATTAGGTTAATTTTTCAATTATTGTTTAGGCCATTTGTGTTTAGTGAAGACGAATATGTACAGAGCGTGCATGAGGTGAAACGAGGACATAGCTACATCATTGTATATAATGTCCACATTGGCTACAACTGCTAACAGACATCTGGGGATTTAAAAATTCTGAAATGTAATCAAGCTATGTAAAGATAATACACTTTATCACTGAAAATGCTAATCTATGCACTCTAGGGGGCAAACTACAAACAGCTTCCAAGTGTCATGTAAGTTATGGTATATTTATAATTTCTCTGCAGTATCATCAGGCAGGCTCTGCTTCTAATATAGGTATATCATGTCCAAAGTAGCTTACAATATTCCAAGGTTTTTGCTAAAAAGTTAAACTCTGCTTTACACCCACCCTTTATGTCTCTGTAAACCACTCAGCAGACACACAGGAGAAATTTGGGCCAGCTCTACAACTGTTTCTCAGGGAGGTGACAGGGTTTCTCATTACTTTCCAGGCCACTTGAGAGGGCAGTCTGATGAGATTCAAGTATTCCAGTACAACCATGCATCTCTTACACTTCATTTAGTTTGACATCACTTTTAAGTGCACAGACATTTTATTGAATGTAAGTATCCTTTTCTTTACCAGCTAGCTGTCTTAAACTTCCACCCTTCAGGTACTACCTTCAGGCCTGAGTTCTTGCGCATGCGCAGGCGACCCATCCACATGTCGGTCAGCAACATCTGACTGCAGGTGTGAGCAATGAAATCTCTATGTTTGGCTGCTACAGCCAGCTGAAGGCAGGTGGCGTTGCTCCAGTTCTTCAGCTCGTATGTCAGCAGCTTCATGGCCATCTGCTCATCCTGTTTATAGGACTGGTCTAGGAGCTCCACAGCCAGCTGGCCAAACTCTCTGGGAAAATATATAAAGCATGTATACAAGCACACTGAGTCATGAACCAAGACAGTAATATGCTTTGTCCAAAAGTGAAAATGTAATTTAACTGTCAAAACATCACTGGCCACCTGGTCAGAAGTCTGAGGAGATTAGACTGGCATAAAAACATTTGTACAAACACACACAATGGGGTTTGAAATGGTGAATGCTTAGGTGAATGCTTTCAAAGTTTATGATGACTAAATTATGGAGACAATATTAAATGCAATGTGTTCTTAAATAAATAAGAAAAAAACATGAGAAAAATGTAGCTAAGGTGTAAAGTAATATAGCGAAGACACATACATAAACACAACATGGCGCTCTCAAATTTTCAAAATGGCATCTGTAACTACCAGGCTTTATGCAAAATTTTAGTAGAGCCCACTCTAGACAATAAAAACCTACACAATACTCTCCTCTCAGATCAAGTTTCTCCCTAATTTCACCCTCTGAAAGGCCATTCCTCTTCATAGCCAAGCATACATGCAGTATACACACACAAAGAAACAGCACAATACTCAGAACTAATAGGATAATACAAACTGTGTAGTTTTGTGTGCATGAAGACACTAACACTGTTGGAATGTGAGGACTTTACAATAAAAGGGCTGTTTCAAGTGCTGTATGAAGTGATTCTTGACTTTTCAAATAACTTATGTAATAAAAGCCAAATTTTCAACAATTTTTAAAAGCATGTTTCAATTCCAGGTGGGGACACAAGCCCCTCTCACCATTGAGGGTTGCGTCAGGAAGGGCATCTGGCGTAAAACCTCTGCCAAATTACCAATGCGGATTAATCCGCTGTGAGACCCCTTGGGGAGATTACAAGGGAGCAGCCGAAGGTACATTTTTTCAGAAGCTTGTTTCAACAGGCCTGGAAAAATAAGGGCACCCAATCAAATAAATCACTCTATCTATGCTCACAAACATATGTATGTGTGTGCGCGTGCGTCTGTGTGTGTATGCGTGTGTGGCCGTACATCATTTTTTGTATCTGAAAATTTCCCCCTAATTAACTTAGTTCCTTATCCAGCATTTTCATCTCAGCTCAGGCTTTACCTTAATCTCAGATGCATATCCTTAACTAACAATGATGCATGTTATTAGATTTCTGTATGTGTGTCACTTGCATCCCATGAGAGCAGTCTGAAACAGGTCAGTTTGCATTAGGGAAGGCATGTATGTGCACATAAACCTGCACTAGAGTATGGAGGTAGAAGTGCCTGTCTAGACTCCTGTCTTATGTTTGATTAATCATTTACTGCAGAAATGTTACCATGTTTCCAAGCTCTTCTAAGAACTACAACATACATTATGTATACATAAAGCTATTTTGGAATATCCTGTTTAAAACCACACAAGCAAGAAGAGCGAGAGAGAAAAAGAAAAACGGTGACAGAGAGAGAGTGCCACCCACCGGGAGTTGTGGTTTAGTTCTTGGGAGATGTCATCCACCATATCATTCTCAGAAGCTTCATGTGCCATGGCCTTACAAAGCTTACATGCCACCAATGCCTTAGCCATGGCCTCTTCACCATGCTGCCAAAAGAACAGTGCCATTTTTTGACGTTTCATGAGCACAGCCCACACCATCAGCTCATGGAAAGGGAAAGGAAAGTGGTTGATTTCTGGGTCATCCAAATCAATGTCCACTTCTTCCTCTCTTTTGCGTGTCGTCTTCTGACGGCCTCTTCGGATTGGCATGTCATCCTGGAGGAGATTGAAAACATTTGAATGGGAAGAAAAGACAAAGGCATCTGCAAAAAAATTCTCTGGTGATTTTTTCAGATCATAACATTGGCATGATTTCAGCACACTAGGGCAAAACTCTGGATATCTGTGCTCAGTGCTTGAAATCAAAAGACTCCTCACAGGTGTCAATCAAGCAATCTGTGTCTTTCCCTTAACTTGAGCCTCTGAAGAACACTTTGGTTTCGCCACATAAAGACAAATGTTTTAACTAAGCATCTCATTTTATCTTCTTTTTCTGTTGGGAAAGCCATATTTTGACAAGACAAGCTGGAGCACACTGTGCAAGTTAGAGGGCAAAGAGTGGGCACGGCCTCATATACTTTCCTGCAATATCTTTGACCATGATTTAACTCTTTTATGACATACAGTAGTTTCTCTTCAGTTATGAGCAAAAAAAGAAAAAACCCACGGTGAATTTACTGGATTTTCACAAGTTTGGCTTGCTGTCTCAGGAGAGATAGAGCCTGCCAATTGGTCAGTTACATCCATTTGAAAAAAAAGACAACTTTTCAACTTTATTTTAACAGAGATTAGCCAGATTGTAGAGCAGTAAAATATTTCTTAATTCTAGATAGTCACACATATCTGCATTCATAAAATTATAAGCTACTGATTTCCCTGATGATAAGAAATGACTGCGGTATTATAAATGAAAATCTTCCATATTCATAACTGTCACATGTTAACAGCAGCAGTTTTGACAAACATACTGATTGGAAGATAACTCAGCCTTGATAGAGAGAAGGGGATTTAGGGAAATATTACATTTCAACAAGCAAAACCAACAAAGAACACACAGACACACAGGGAGATGAATTCCAAACAGGCAGAAACACAAAGGAACGGCCAGCCATACACGTTTGTCATAAATACCTCTGAGACATATGCTGTGATAAAAGCTTTATTATGTAGCTTCTTCAAAGTGTGTACACCATGGATACATGTGAGTACATACACCACATTACACGCAATCCTGTTCAGGTCGTACATCAATTATTCAGATAAATACAACATGACTACTCTGAAATGTACCATGAGTTTATATACATTTAAACTGTATGTTGCATTAATCTCCAGCTTTTTAAAAATCCCATAAATCTGATTAAACTGTGAACTAAAATGATTTGCTTTGTTTTAATGGGTGTTTATTTAAAAAATGTTCAGGTGACTCAGAAATGTATATAGATTACCAGCAAAAAATATCTAATATACATCTAGAGTTTCCCTTCATGGACAGTGACATACAGTGCACACTCTGATGAGCACAATTATTTGAATGAGTAAACTGTAGACCAAGTAAGTGGGAGGACTTGAGGGATAAGGACTACGAAAAGTGAAGGAATGGTTGAATAACAACCTTGACAGAATCAAGACTCACCTCCATCCCCAGCAGTTTCAGAGCTTTGGGCTAGAAATGAAGAAAAAAAACCATTAACAAACACAGCAAGACCTTGCTGAATTGAATTTACTCTTTAGGGACAAGACAGCACATACTTAAAGACAGATTTTCTCATAAGGCCAGAATTATTCTTTAATAGAGTAAATAAATAAGAAATCACTGAGTTTCAGAAGAAAGGATTCTTCAAATCAATCAATACTGAGGGATAGGACCATGTGCTTGTTTGCTTGACAGTACAGTACATTATTCTCTTACAGTTGTGTGTTTGCCTGTATTAAGAAACAGACTGTATGTGTAAATTTGGTACAGTACTGTGTATCTGCATTAAAGCAGGGCATGTATGAATTATGTATTCATGAGCCATCATCAGAGCTGGTAAAAATAACCCAAGTCTCTTGTGGGGATTTTGATATCTACATGTATTTCAAGGCTTTGTTCTACCTTAACATGTGTTTATGTGTGCATGCACATAGCTATGTGTTTGTGCATTTATTTCGCCAAGCAAATCAGTTACACGGGAGGTGACTGTCTTTTTCTGTCTCTCTCACTTTGCCTCCTTGCTTAGTATCTGTCCACTTTCTTGGCTCAGGCATTATCAGTGCCTTTCCAGCTGCTTCGTTGCTACCATATCATCTCATACAGTAAGATAAACAGTCACATAAAGACTCACATACAATATATAATACAATATACAGTTACCAAAGTTACTAAAGCAGAATTATGATGTCTTGGACAGTAAAGTATCTTCAAATTTTCCTTACAACTATAGAAATGTATATGTTTTTGAGGCAGAATGAAAGGAAAAAAAACATGAAAAATTAGCATATATTGTGCTGTGTGGGCACAATAAACTACAAAAACCAACCATGGCTTCAATGATCACTTTTACCACTTTGACAAAGTGTAGTTATCAGTGAGATCAGTGAGATCAGTGAGATGTAGTTATCAAGTTATTGGTAGGGTTGTAATGAACTACTTTTATTTTCATGATCATGATGACACCTAATGAAGAGCTACGGCTATAGAGAGTTCATTTGTTGTATTAGACATTCCCACTCTACGTGATGTGGAAATAAATAAATAAATGGGGAAGCGAGACTCATATTTAACCTCTCCTGATAATCTGCACCTTTAACACATAAAAATCATAATTTGTGATGTGGGGTTGTTTTTCTTGGGATGGCCTGGGGTCTTAGTTCCAGTTAAGGGAAATCTTAATATCTCAACATACCAAGACATTTTAGACAATCCTGCGCTTCCAACTTTGTGGGAACAGTTTGGGGAAGGCTGTTTTCTGTTCCAGCATGACTGTGCCCCAGTGCACGTTGGTCCATAAAGGCAACGTTACGGTTAGATGAGTTTGGTGTAGAAGAACCTGACTGGACTGCACACAGCCTTGACTTCAACCCCATCAAATACCTTTTGGGATGAACTAGAATGGACCTCACAAATGCTTTTATGGATAATTGGGCAAAAATTCTTACACACTCTCAAAAATCTTGTAGAAAGAAGAGTGGATGCTGTTATAGCTGTGAAGAGGGACCAACTCCACATTAATGCCTTGTTAACCAACAGTGGTTTCTGGAAGTATTCCTGGGCCCATTTAGTAATATCAGTGACACAATCATGCCAATGAGTGATGCAGTGTCGTCTGAGGGCCCGAAGGCCACAGGCATTCAATAAAGGTCTTCGGTCTTGTCCCTTACGCACAGCGACATCTTCAGTTTCTCTGAATCTTTTGATGATGTTATGCACTGTAGATGATGAGAGTTGCAAAGCCTTTGCAATGTGACGTTGAGGAACATTGTTTTGAACTATTCCACAATCTTTTTACGCACTCTTGCACAGATTGGAGAGCCTCTGCCCATCTTTATTTCTGAGAGACTCTACCTCTCTAAGACATTTATAGCTAATCGTGTTACAGACCTGATATCAATTAACTTAATTACTTGATGTTCTCCCAGCTGAATCTTTTGAACTTTCTTGCTTTTTCAGCCATTTATTGCCCCTGTGCCAACTTTTTTGGGACCTGTAGCAAGCATTAAATTTGAAATGAGCTCATTTAGTGGATGAAGGTGTACAGTTTCCCAGTTTGAACATTTGTTATGCTATCTGTGTTCTGTTGTGAATAAAATATTGGCTCATGTGATTTGAAAGTCTTTTAGTTTTCAATTTGTTCAAATTTAAAGAACGTCCCAATTTTTCTGGAATTTGGGTTGTAAAGTCAGTATTTGTTCCTGCTATAACACCCGTAACCCTGGTTTTTGTCCTGACACCATGTTCAAACAGTGCAGTGTAAATATGTTTTTTTTTTACTGACTCCTCTGTTTTGGTTCTAAGATTTCAGACTGTATTTTTTCATAGTACCCTCAATTGGATAAGTAGAAGAAAATGGATGGATGGATAGATGGATAGCGTTTTTGAAAACTTTGTCATCTGAGCAAATGAAATGTTTTTTCCAGTTCAAGTTTTAAAACTTGCATACAAAGTCTCTTTTATCTTTGCTCCAAAAGTCAAGTATCTTACAGAGAGCACACTGAAGATTTGGAACTTTTTCTCTGGCCCTTGCCAGGTTATAGTTATTACAATTTACTTGTAAAAGCTAATTAATTCCTACCAGCAACATGAAGTTGACCTCCTTATAAATATAAGAAATATACTGTACTTTGCTCTTATGATCCATTTTGCCCTTGTGAGAGCAAATTTGATAATGGGGCTCATTTTACTGGTGCTGCACCTTGGAATAATGACTATACATCTGAAATTGATTAAATACTAGGATAATAAAGCATATAAGACTCATTCACTCACCCTCTTGGGTCCAAAGAGGTTATGGTATAGAGTTCTGAATCTCTTCCTGGTGTAGTTACACCGATATGCTCCGCCCATGAGGTATTCAATGACCAGTCCAATATCAATGAGGCTGATGCGGTAGTCCGGGGGCAGGTTTCCCTAAAAACCAAACAGGGTTAACTGGCAATGACCTACACCAACTGATTAAGAAAGGAAGGGAAACAAAAGTACAAAACAAATGACACAGCCATATACACTCACTGTACAAAATCCATATCAAACTGTTTTTGGCTATGAAAAAAAAACGTGATTATCTGATTCACCTTGAAGTAGATCCAACTGAACCCTGGATACTCTTGCTTGGAAAGAACACACAATGTCAGTGAGTAAACCGCATGATAAGCAAGAGCAGGAGAAATGAGATACACAGAAACTCTCAGAAAAGATCTCTCTTCCAGTCTCTTTAATATGTCGTTATCTCAACTAGACTGTGGTTCAGTTTGGCCTTTGATATTTTCAGTTCTTTAAAGCTTTGTGGGGCTTGGTTTCAATGTAGAAACTTGAAGTTATTTTATCAATACTGTAAGCAAAGAAAATGATTAAACCAAAAAAGCATCAGAAATTCAGGGATGATATTAGTCTGTAAAGCTTTCTAGAATGTTACTCCATCAAGTCCTGAACTTATTCTTTTATATTCAATAGAGGAGCTGAAAAAGAGGAGAGAATTTAATCTCAGGTGTAATATGAATTAGATAGTGTAATGTCTGAGGACAATTACAAAGCATGTAAAAACCTGAATGATCTGTCATAATTTGCATTTAGGGATATAATGAGATCTTCACAGTGAGGTTCAATGCAGTCTCAAGGAAAAGAAAAGAGAAGGAAAATATAAATGACTCATTAGCCTGGAAGAGAGTGGAAATGGCATGGAAAGATAGGCAGCTATTAACGTGGGAGGGGAAACACACTATTGAAATAGAAGCTCTTTCATGTGAGGACTTCTTGGCTTTGTAATATATGTAAACAAGAACATATTTGAACCTACAAAGGGTTTCTTCATGATTTGTGATGTTATATTACAAATGTTCAGTATTGTTCTGTGGTAAAAATAAGTGTACAACTGTACTTTTGGCCTCACAAAGCCTCACAAAGCCTAAAAGAATTAACGTGCAATTGTAATTGTAAAATTCTGACCTCTCTTTAAGGCAAAAAACTTTCAGTTACCAAATCTATGAAAGGTTTCTTGCACTGTCCGTTTTAAATCCACTTAAAACATTTCAACGTGATTCAGATCTGGGCTTTGACTAGGCTTTTCCATGAGCACCTGAGACCAGAGCAGATTATTCGACAAGGTCAGATCTTTACCTATATGTTCACTGGGAAACTGAGGGGTTTTTTTAGTGTTCTTTTTTCCTAGTATGCAGGTCAAATATCTACAGCCTATTTCTAATTGTTGATGCATTCTCTCTGACATCAGCAGTTGAAAGAGTTACCTGCAAATCCTGTGATAAAATACCCGGATTCTTGAAGACTGCTTCTTGCATCAAACGGTCTGTAGATGGATTGAATGTACTGGGGCAGCCAGCTCTGGTCAAACTTCCAGTATACAAATTTATGCCAGTTTACAGTTTAATGTTTTAAAACAGTATTCTCTTTTATTTTATATTTTCTTCCCTTGTCAGCCTCATAAGCATCCACGGCTTGTTTCTTTTGGCTGAATTCCTTATAGAGCTTTTTAGATATTATAGGATGAGACTAACTTACTCCCTTACAAAGATTTCATCAATGGCCCTAATCTGACCCCCCTATTTTTCACTTTTAATACATCCATTTACTTACAATGAGACAGATATATTTAAATTACTGGAATAGTCAAAATTACTATAATATGTCATTTTATTTTGAGTATATTACATTTACTTAAAGGCAACGTTTCAAAGAGGATCAAATAGTTTAAAAAAATCATGGCATGTACTTATTTTTTCAAATGATCTTACATTTTGTTCTTGTCTCTTATACCTATAACTCTATGGTACTGAGTGCATAGTACATACACTTGGGCCAGTCACTAGACAGTGAGCTGCTGATCCCTCCTTTTAATTCCCTGTGGTGCTAAAGGTAGAGCTAACAACTGTCTGTTTACACCTTCCATGAACACACTCCAAGCACTTTCAGAACTATAGTTTTTTATACTATCGAGTAGTTTACTTTAATTCCAAGCTGACTGACTAATAAGGAATTGACAAACTTTTTTAATTTGTCTTTGCTGCCTTCATAATTTTTGGCCCCGGCTTTCAGTTCTATCATTTAGACTAGGTGCTTTTGCAAAGGAATGTTTGCTCAAACTTTGGAAACTTGACATATAAACAGGGCACAGACACTACTGGAATACATATACACTCACTGGCCACTTTATTAGACACACCTTGTTACTACCAGTTTAGACCCCATTTTGCTTTCAGAAATGCCTGAATTCAACTAGGTACTCGATACATTTCTCAGAGATTTTTGGTTCATATTGACATGATAGCATCACACAGTTACAGCAGATTTATGTGATGCACATCCATGATATGACTGTCCCACTTCATGATATGGTGCGTTATCCTCCTGGAAGCAGCCATCAGAGGACAGGTACACTGTGGTCATAAAGAGGTGGACATATTCAGCAACAATTTTCGGGTAGGCTATGGCATTTGGACGGTGCTTAATTGGTACTAAGGGCCCAAAGTGTGCTAAGAAAATATCCCCCATACCATTACACCACCTCAACCTGCCAGAACTGTTGATACAAGGCAGGAGGGTCCATGCTTTCATGTTGTTTACACTAAATTCTGACCCCACTATTCAAACACTGCAGCACCGTTCACTCTTTCTCCGACCATTCTCTGTAAACTCCAGAAATGGTTGTGCAGGGAAATCCCAGTAGATAAACAGTTTTTGAAATACTCAGGCCAGCTCATCTGGCACAAACAACCATGCCACGTTCAAAGTCACTTAAATCACATTTCTTCTACATTCTGGTGATTGGTTGAAAGTTGAGCAGGTCGTCATGACCATGTCTGCATGCCTAAATGCATGGTGCTGCTGGCATGAGGTGGCTGATTAGATATTTGTGTTAACAAGCTGTTGAACAGGTGTATGTAGTATAGTGGCCGCTGAGTGTATAATCTGTTGTGCACTAGGTCCGCATTTCTCAAATTACTATTCATATTGGTAAATGGCTTGCAGTCTGTAAAAATCACTAAAATATTCTTAAGTAATTCCTAACTTCCTAACTAAATAGCAAAGTAAACTGAGAAGAAAAAACACTCAGCTACACTGGGATCCCTTCTTAACCCCTCCTAAAGGCACAAGCAGTGCTGCAACTTTTGCCTCAAAGCTGCATTGATCATTTACTCTACAAGTAAATCAACTTATGTTTGAACAGGGGTAGTCCAGAAGTCACTTTCTTTATCGTTAATCTAATTTTTGATCCAATCAAATCAATGGAACAGACTAAAGCTAAAAGCAACCTGTATTTGCACATAACACTTATATTACCAAAAGACCTGCAACTTAACCTAATTAATAACTATCAACTGCCAGCAGTAAAGCCTAAAAATCTTCTTAGAACAACAAGAATGAAAGGAAATAGCTATGAAATGAAGACTCATTTAAATCTAATTAGCATCATACCATGATAGAGCAATGACACACAAACACTCAGCAACACTATTGCAATTACACACAGCTCTGCAAAAAGAGTAATGTTATGCCATGCACTACTGTGTACATTTTGCACACTGGTGAAATGGTGTTGTGGGATAACAAGTATTGTACACTGCATGTTCTTTCCTTATACACCAGCATGAGATCAGAGTTGTGTGTAAAGACAGGGGGAGGAAGTATAAGAGGGGAGATTACAGCCACTTTCAGAAGAGTAGCATCACTTTAATCAGTAGTGCCATAATTAATGAGCACCTCTCCATGCTAATGGTAATGTTGTTGACCTCTCTATCATCTCTCAAAATTGCGATATGTGCTGAATATAAAACATATGCTGTCATTTTTAATTATGAGCAATTTTTAAGGTGCTATAAAAGCAAAATTATAATGTAGATTGCACTATGTGGGATATACTTTTTTTGCTGCCAAAATTATACACAGAGAGAAAATCCCCATTATCTAAACACAAAATCAACACAGTGTCAAATTTCTGTTTGTATACTGACTGTGCAATACCACTATTCAAGAACTCAAGTCTTCTTCTTCTTCTTCTTTCGGCTGTTCCCGTTAGGGGTCGCCACAGCGGATCACCTGCCTCCATCCCATCCTATCCCTTGCATCCTCTTCCCTCACACCCACCCTCTTCATGTCCTCCTTCACTACATCCATGAATCTTCTCTGTGGTCTTCTTCTTTTCCTCCTGCCTGGAAGCTCCATCCTCAACATCCTTTGTCCAATATATCCACTATCCCTCCTCTGAACATGTCCAAAACATCTCAGCCTTGCCTCTCTGACTTTGTCTCCAAACTTCTCAACATGAGCTGTCCCTCTGATGTACTCATTTCTAATCCTGTCCATCCTGGTCAC
>VUQH01026335.1:0-11756 GCA_015106775.1 Etroplus canarensis
GTTTTCCCCAAAAAGTTTACCAATTATTTATGAAGCCCACACCGTTTTCTGGACACTACCTAGACAGCCAGCAGTTTAAGGATGACATGCGGCTAAACATGTCATCACTGGTCAGATTAGTCATGCATTCATCATCATCATATCAGTTATGTGCACACCTGACTATGCTGCTCTAAAACTTTTATTTATTTGAGTTTTTTTGAGTAATTTAAAGGTACTTTACTTGGAATCATCCTTGTTATTTTTGGCCAGTTTTTTCAGAGGTGACTTTCAAGACGTATGCAGTTCCAAAGATTTTTCTGAGGTTTCTCACTTCCTGGACAAGTCATTGCTGTGCTTTTGATGGGATTTTAAGGAAGTCAGAGAATCGTGAAAGGGTTCTCAGTTGCTCCAGTTCTTCTGTATAATGTGTCTTACCATGGATCTGTGGAATCCCAGAGCCTTAATGTGACAATTTCATAAACTATTACCTCAATACATTATTTTTTGATATATTCAGGTCTGGGTGTGTGTAGCTGCAACCTGGTCTCAATGAAATTTTGTAGAGTGCTAATACTTTTCACATATTGTAAGTTTAGCTGAAATTAGACCACCTTTTAACAGTTAAAATTATTTAAAATTTGTATTTTATATTGGCTATATTTTATTTCAGATTAGTTGAAAGAGATGAAATATTTATTTAGACATTTTATGTTCTCCTCACCCTTGTGATACGTAAGTGCATGACCATTTTCAGTTAGCAAAAATTTCGTCTTAAGTTAAGTGTAAATGAGTGAAGGTGCTTTGTCTCAAGTTTCAAATATTGTGCTGAAATTGATTTTGCGAAGCAAAATAAGAACAAACTTGAAGGGTAAAAAAATCTGCTTAGGGTAGAGGTTGGCACAATGAAATTTGACCCATTTAGTCTGTTTAGACAAATGTAATAATTAAAATGAAACACATTTATTGTGATAAATGTAACACAGAAATCTGAAAAACACTGCTGAAATTATGTGTATGTAGATAATTGGATTATTAGCCCACGGTGGTGCCCATGGCTCAATCTGCAGCAATGTTAAGATGTGTAGTATGTGTTAGAGTAACACCCCACATGAATGCCAAGGCTTCCCACTGGAACACTGGATTATAGCAAGAGGTTTACTGTTATTTATTTCATCTGTCTGTGGTTTTAATTTTCTGGCTGATCAGTGAAGGATATTCATAACAACGCTGGACATTGGTTTAATATTGTCTTATACTGAGTTGATTTGTGTTGTGGCAGTGTGTTGATATTGTGAAACCTTTTCATGTTTTTACTTTGAGCATAATTTTGCTGCTCCTAACCACAAGTTCACAACCACTAAAAGCCTTTTATACAAACCTGACCTTCAAAAAAAAAGGGAGAAAAAAAGAAAAATGCAGCAGCAATACCTGACTTTATAGTAAGAAAATCAAGTAATATTTTATGGCAAAAGCAATGTCCACAATGTATTACTCATATTATGCAGTCATTAGATTAAAGATAAAAACTGTAATAAAGCAGTTTCTTGTTACTTGCATATTAGGCAGACATGTCTCATGCTGTTACAATACAGCCAATTATAACTAACAGCTACAGAGATGTTCCACTGATAAGGACTGGTACTTCACTTGGGCTGTATGATAAGTATTATTTGTCTAAGACCCTCAGAGGATGATGTTTCTTGCAACAAGTCATCACCATGTCAATATAAGGAAACTCTTTGGCAAAAGGCAATATTGGTTTTCCGTCCCTCTGATTTAGCCCAGAGCAATGGATCCCACAGACACTGAGGACATGTGTAGGCATGTTTCACTGTGACAGCTCCATCTGGACTCACCTCACGGACCTTCTAATGATCACAGAGTAGGTTTCTCTCTCAAGGACCCAATGCTCTTTAGTGAACACTGACCAGTGTCTACTTTGTTATGCTTTTAATCATGATTTTGTTCCTTCTTTGATACGTAACTTTATAGTCTTCAGCCATAAGAGGGAGCGATGTTAAACCTAAACGTCAGGGGAGCTTTAGCTTTTGATCTTCATCTCTGTCAAATGTACATTACAGGATATTTTTTCCCCAGTCTGCTTGTGTGTGTGTGGAGGCAGTAGCTGTTGGTTTGATTAAGATACATGACAGTAGCACTGGTTACGGAGCACCATTATTTGAGTGTCCTTGGGCTCCTGGGCGCCTTTCATATTGTTGGGGCTGGCTGTCCCTGGGTGGTGTGAACCCAGCTTAGTTCCATTATTTATGACTGTCAGTCTGACATCAGGTTGCTTTACCTGTGCTTTTCAGCACACTATGCTGAATGTCAATAGAATGTGCAACAAAAGATAACAACAGGCATTCACAGAAAAACACTAGGTTGCCTCACATTGCTTTAACTTCTAGGACCAGGTAGACCCAAGTGATGGCAAACACTGTGCAATCCTTCCATTCAAATAAAATGCCGAGGCTATATTTTACACTGACAAAAATATAGGAATGTTCAAATATCATCCAGCATTCATTTGGCTTTTTGCTTAGCTGTACTCAGACTAAAAGGCTGACACAGATAGGCTCGGATCAAGAGGATGATGTGACAAATGGATAGTGATCTAGCAGGTCTGAGACCTTTAGCAGGCACAGGACTCCATTCGAATGATTTTTCTGACCTGCTCATCCATCAGAGAGAATATGACAAAGCATGAGCTGTTTCCATACAGGCACAGCCCTGAACTGAAAAGAAGGGGTTAGTATATCCCCTCTACCACTGGCCTTATAAGACATTCACATCTCCATACCACTGGTGAGAAAATTCTGTCCTGCTGAGCTTAAAGAATATGTGTCCTGGCTGGATTCTAATTTGAAATTTTTAAGGAGCTGTAGATGAATGATGCCCTCACAACTGGGAGCACATCATGCATAAAGGATGTCACAGGCAGGTAATTTGACAACCACAGTGCAAACAAAAGTGACACAGTAAGCTCAGTTAATGTTTTCATGTTATAAATGTCTTCTTTGAAAACAACTTTGTAATGTTGATACATTTATTCATATGATGAATCATGTCATCATCAGTTCAGAGGATTCAGTGAAATTATATCAGCACAAGTCAGGACTCAGTAGGCTGCATACAAATGAAATAAGAAATATTAATCAATACTGTATTCCCCCCTACTAAGTGAAGCGTTAACCATTGCGCTGTTTCAGGAACACTGCATTTTAATAAATATTTGATTACACTGGAACAGGGTACATGCATGTGTGACAAGAAAAATCCATCATAGTTTTTGGTTAATGTAAACTGCATTTTAAACCACTTTTAGTAAGGGAGAGGTTTTTATCTGTGATTCAACTTATAACTTATGTCTTTATGGAGAAAACATACAAACATGAGCCATAATTAAAACTAAGAAATACTTCACACAGAAGATGGACTTCAGGCTTCGATTTTGTTGTTGCCATGTTGACCTTAACTTGTTGAGCTGCCTTGCCGTCAATACACTGTGAATTACTAATTTGGTAATTGTTTCTAACAAGTGTTTAAAGAATATGGCTGAATATTAAATGAGGTAGCTGCATTCTGTAAAATACCCAGATGGCTCATTTGTGTTTTATGGGAGATCAGCTGACAAAAGACACCAATAGAACTTTTTGAAAAAGTGATTGCCACATAATTAGTTACGGTTTTAAGAAGATAAAGATACATTCATTTTCTAAAAATGCTCTGGATTGATTTTTTGAAAATATTGCTACAACAAAACATTCATTCATCTATAGGTATCCTTTTTTTCTGAATTATTCCCAATACTAATATAGGATGATAAAAATTAAAATGTCTGACTGAGAAACCAGTCTCTGCATTGAAAAGTAATACAGCCCTTATGGAAACACGTAGTCATTAGGAATATGATTTTTGTGTGCGTATGTTTGTGTGTGTGTGTGTGTGTGTGTGTGTATTTGCATGTGTGTAAATCAGTATATTTACAGCTTTACATTTAAAAACAATTATTTTCACATGAAACATGTTAGTAAATAAAAAAATTCTTTCTCTTCTTTCGGCTGCTCCCACCAGGGGTCGCCACAGAGGATTGTATAATATGAATCCGCACATGGATTTGGCAAAATTTTTCACCTGATGCCCCTCCTGAAGCAACCTTCCCCATTTACCAGGGCTTGGGACCAAGCACTAGGAGTACACTTGCGAGTATTGCTTTAGCATACATGTTTGTGGTTTTCACACAAATAGTGTATAGACTGAAAGAACAAAACAGCAAATCTTAGCTCAATGTTTACAGCATTTCTTAGATTAAAAACAGCTAAAAATTTAGGCAGTCAAGTAGAGTTGCAATTACAGTTAAAGGAGTTTTCACAGCTGCCACAAGCATCACAGTGGCACAAGAAAATTAACAAAAAGAACACAATGTGAGACCAGTGGATTGAGGTGGATTAAGGAGGTCTATACCACTTTTCACAGATTCTGTAGCAATTGTCCTTGTGTTTACTGATATGAGTGGCCATCTGCGTGATCATATTTAAACCCACTGTGATTAAAACTATGGTTACAGGCCATCATTACATAGACATTCGCACACCTGTCCAGGTAAATGTCCTCAGACACATTGAAGACTTTGGACATCAGAGCCCCTTAAATTTATCCCCTAAACCTCTGAGTGTTAAGCCACAATACTAGTATTATAATCCAAACATCAAGATGACAGTAAAGCTTTGTTTTTTATAAGCAGTAATTTTCACTCTAATACCTTTGCTGCTAAAGGGTATGGGAATTGCTCTTTTGGGCTAATCAAATATTGTGCATATTTGGATAGTTTCTGGTCAGCTGTGCATAAATAGTCTTATTGTATGTTCTTGATTGTTGTGCCCAAAGGGACCTCATAGCTGCAAGACATAGCTGCAAGATGGCATTTTTTTTTTTCTCGTATCATGATGAATTTGGGCACTTGAGATGTGTGACTGTGTCATGTCTGTGCTGTTAAAATATTGTGCATAATCCAGTATGTTTTTGCTCAGCTGTGCGGACTGGTTCAGTTTTGGCTATTTATTCTTGTTCGCTGTTTGTAAAATCTCTGATCTCACGAATCTGTCATGAAAATCACTGCTCATGCAGTGAACACCCTTTGTTATTGATGCCAAGTTTTCTGGGCTATAAGAAGACCTTCCAGCCTGGTGAGCACATAGTCTAAAAGCAAGCATGTGTGATGATATGAAGATGCACTGGTGCACGTGGCTTGGGTAACTTGCACATTTGATAATGAACCATTTATGCTGAACAAAGGACACAGATTATGGACCAAAATGTGTTGCTATCCAGACGATGTATGTTTCAATGTTTCAGGGAGGAAGTTGCTAAGTTAAGCAAGATGCTGGCAAATCAAATTCTGCAGGTTTAAAACCAGCTTGGCCCCAGGTAGAGAAGTATTGGTGCTAAACTGACCTGAGCACAATCCAAAAGGGTGCACTAAAAGCAAGGTTGTCATAGTCAAGCTTTTTCTGTATCATCCAGTGTGATAAACCCTGAAACCGTAGTCAGAGGTGGCGGTGTCAACTTTCTTCGTCAAGCCTGTCAAGCGTGGGTTTATGTTTCTGGGTGGGGAGTGGTAGGGGATATTTGATTGATGGTTTGATAATTCATTTGATTCTTTGTTAAGTCAGAGGAACAGGTTATAGAGTGATACAGTATGAAGAATGTAAAATACCATTAAAGCAAAATGCAACAAACTGCAGAAAACTGTTTATCTTGTAAATTCACACGTGAATATACATTTTAATATTGGAATATTTGATCATTCAGTGACTTTTAGTGGTGCTGCTTAATTCTAACATGATAGTTGCACATCTAAACTTGATTCGCATGAAGTGCATTCTGGTCTGACACTGTGCTATTACAAAGGAGAACAAAACGTCAGTTTTTTGGCCAAACCAAACTGAAATTGATTTGATTGATTGAATATTCTCTGTACACTACAAACATCAATTTTGTGATCTGCATCAATTTGCAATTCCAGTACTGTAAATGGGCTTGGCAGTAAATCATGACCTAACATAAAACCATACCTTTTTCAGTAGCTGAATAGAATGTGAGACATGCAGTTTAGGCTGCTGAAAAGTCTATAAGAGTATTAGATCATATTTCATCCAAAGAATAAGTAAAGATATGACCTGTACAGACAATTTTGAACTGAAACTCTGAAAATGACCTGCTTCATAACAGGCTGTGTTCAGCATAAATTACAGTAGCCAAGTTAAAAGAGGATCACCTTTGACACCTAAAAGTCTGGTTTTAGACTCAACTTACCTTGCCAATTCATTGTTCTCAATTCATAGTACATCCTTTGAACCTGTCATCCATTTTAAATCAAAATCTAAAATCATGGAGGTTTCTAAAAGTTGAGTAGCTGAAATCCCATATAAAGAAAGGGAAACTGTTTGGCTTTCTAAGCAACTGATCTTCTCAGTTCTCAAACAATTACAGTGTTATTCAAAAAAAGGGTAATCCAAGAGAATAGTAAACTTGTGCTATGACCCAGGTCATGATCTGAGCGTGCAATTATTGGGATTCCACCCTACCCGAAGGTGGTGCTGTTTACCCCATCCTGTGTTTGATTTGAAGCTAGCGGCTGGATAATGAAGAAAAAAAGCCTACTTTAACTTCTGGTCTGACTATGCCAGATTTTCTACACCCTCTTCCTGGCTGCCAACCAGACCAGTCTATGTCATAATGAGCAATGTTGTTTTAACAAGTAATTGTGGGTCAAGAAGAGCTAGAGTGAAAAAGTTTGTATGTATTGTCTTTCTTTAACAAGCAGTCCTGGCAGCTGGATAGGAAGACAGCTATTTTCTTTTAACATACTTTCCTCCTGTTCATGTTAGGGAGGTGTGTAGGAAGCCTCTGTTCTGTTTTTGTGGCGCATAAGTTAGTCATTCCTTTTTGGAGAATCTTTTGATTTGATTGCTATTTCAGCCCATAACTATCCTGACAATAGCGACCTGAAAAAGAAATAACACTTTTTGTTTGGACTGTAAATTGTGCTGTGACAGTGGAGAAAAGGGGTCACATTAGTCTGGGGCAGCAGACTTAGAGTAGCGGACACCAACAGACTCAATAAACTGATCCACGTGGCCAGTAACGTTGTGGGTGTGGAGCTGGACACTAACAGTACTGTCAGAAAGGAGGATGTTGGACCAGTTTAGAACTATTCTGAACAATCCCTCGCACCCTCTCCATGAAGTGCTGGAGAGACAGAGGAGCACATTCAGCAACAGCAACATCAACCACAATGCACCACATTGCACCATAGAAAATCACAGGAAATCATTCCTACCTCTGGCCATATCTATAAGTATATAGCATTTAAGTATGTATAAGTTATTTATATATATTTTTTTCATTTCATATTCACACTCATATTCAATCATTTCTGTATATGCAACTGTGTGACTGTATATACTTTAATTCTATACCGTATTGCCACCTTTGCTACACACTGTATATTCGGTTTATATATCTTTCATATTCATATTTATGTATACTTTAACGGAGTGTCTGTAACTAACCAGTTTCCCCCTGGGGATTAAGAAAGTATTCCGAAAGAGAGAGAGGACCTAAATGCAGGACTCCAAGAGACAAGACAAGTCAAACTAAAAAGTGGCTTTATTTTGTCAGAAGGTCAAAACTTGAACAAAGTTCATAAACTCCAACTCTTGGCAAGAAAACCAAAACAAGGAGGAACACACACTGAAGAGGGGAAACAACATCAGAGGGAGGCAGGGGAATAAATAGACACAGACTAATAGACAAGTGGCAACAGAAAGGGAAGAGAGTGCAGGTGACAACAATCAAGGACAGGACATAAAACTGAACACAATGCACAAGACCAGACTGGTTACAAGGTAAAACAGGAAACAGAAAACTTAACGGTGAACATGACACAGAGCTAAACTTGACAAAAGAAGGAAGACATCTGGAGAACTAAACATACATAAACGAGGCTACTCTAGAAAACAACCATAAACAAACAAAGGAACGCTCAAATAGTTACTGCTACAAACAGGAATACAATAATAGAAATAAAACAAGGCAGGGCTCAACTAGAAATAATAATTAACAAGGGATGCAATGATAGAACAAAAAAATAAGAATGTCAAAACTGTAAAAGAAGCTAAGAAACTCAAAATCATCTAAAACTCAAGATCATAACAATATGATTCAAAATTCCACAATTCCACTCACTGGCACGGACTGGTGCTCCAATGCTATCTGGCAGCAGAGTCAGCTGGATCGAGATGAATTGGCTCTCTTGATGTCAAGATTGAGTACAAAGAAAAATCAAAACCAAGACAGACAAAATCAACCAACATAAAGTAGTTTGCACACTCTGCAGGAAGGAGTTTTTGTGTCACCGAAGCACTTCCAACTTAAAGTTCCACATCAACATGAGGCATACCTTAGTTGGGGATTCTCAGTTAGAGGTAAAATTGTACAGAAAAAGCAGTCAGCTGTACTCTGATAACGTAAACAAGTTAGTCTATACCAGCAGCTGGCTGAAAGATGAGTAAAAGGGCCACATTAATATGGATATTTGTTGGATTAAAAAAATATAGTTGGTAAATATGGTGTGGTTGGTATGTTTTGTTTTGTTTTTTTTTTTTATTTTGCAGTCTGTACACCAAATGTTTTCTTCACCCTCTGTCATGAGTCTTTTTGTCCCCACAAAATGAAGTGCATTTGAAGCACAGTGGATTAATTCCCATCGGTAACACAAAATTTTAAAAACAAATTCCATTTCATTGTTTGGCATTTTCAATTAAATTTGTGTTTAAAGGATTTTAGTTATTACACTGTTTTTAATTGGCATTTTACACAACGTACTAACATATTTGGTGATGGGGTTGTAAAATGCATGAAATACTGATAAAGTATAGTGTAACTGAGGAGAAAGCCACAATACTGTGCTCATAGAAACATGAAGTTTCTTCATTTTCAAGTAATGGAGGGCCAAACACTTATGTAACCCGGAGTCAACATTCAGCCATATTCTTCCAACGATTGCAGCTCCGCAGTTAGCTTAATCAGGATTGATAGTACCGCACATTGAGTCTAAATTTAGTCTCCCCAAGAACATTCCTCTCCTTGCTGTTGCTGTGGGGCAAAGCTGAGGTTTTCAGATCCACCACCGTCACACGCACAGGATGGGAGGCACTGGAGCTGAAATGCACTCCTATGTCACACTCTGCCCTCCTTCCTTTTCCCCAACACCACACTCTCACTTTCTTTTTTCTCTCAGTTTATCTCTCAGTGCACTGGGATTTTGTGGATCACTTACTCCACTGAGGAAACAGGATTCCATCTTGAGAGGTCCAATTTCTAAAATCCATTCTTACACAGATCAACTGAAACATAAAGCGCAAATCAAACTGAAATATTTTTACAGAAAACTTTTGATTTTCAGAATGTACCATCTAATAATGAAAATGGATAAAAGAAACACTGTTTTTAAAGTGGGTATATCATACTTTTTTTCTTTTTACTTTCTCCTGTGGCTCTGTAGAAACTGTGAAAACAAAAAGACACTGAAAAAACCTTCAGGCAAGCCATTAATATTTTGTCACAATTTGATTTTCATTGCAAAAACAGAAGCAAAAGGCATCTCATTTACAGTAAACACTTTACATTAAAAATGTGCCTCGGGTCTGTAGATTTAACTCAACGGCAGCTGTTGAGTGTGGCCAAGGTATCAGCAAACCTTAAAATAAGACCATCTTGTAGAGGTTTTCAAGAGTCCACAGAGTGGAGATCCATGTTGGGCTTGCTACAAATAATACTGATCCAAATTAGGATGGGTCTTTGCATTGATAGTCTTTGTATGTCTGCATCTTTTTTTATGTGTTGATATAGCTAATATCTCAGCATATCTGAGTTGACAGGAATGTCTGATGACAAAGTGGCCATAGCTGATGAGGTGATGCCATAATATGCTACTGCCAGTGTTAGTGTTCTCTCTAGTTTGTTTGAGTAAACTTTATTTAGAATGTGGTCTACTTACTGGTAGGTCTGGTAGGACTGCTAAGGTTCTCAAAGACTACTGTTACTGATGGCAGGTCCCAGAAGGGGAAAACATATTTAAAACACATAATGTAATTGTAAAAAAACATTTAATCATTTCCTGCATGACAGTCACTACAGTGGACAGCTATTCAAAATTAACATGCATGTGTTTTGTTGATGTCAGCCAACACAGTGGAGGTTTGTGCATCACTGAGGTCATATTTGGCCCTAATATTTGGAATCATCTAAAATTAAATGGTTTTGCAAAAGTTTAAGAGCACTGAAATATGTTTTGTCGTAGTTTTTGCAAACTGTGTCATTTTATATAAATTTTTATTGAAATACACATTTTCTTGGTTGAAAACTCACCTACATGATGTTGGCCCCCCCCACCCCTCGCAAAACTTTGGAAAAATAGTCGCGTTTGTTTGTGCTTTTGTTGTGCTGGTTTGCGCTGTAAAAACTTTGTCTTTTTTTTCATACATTGTTTTTACTCTATTAATCGCATCTCACAAACTCAGCTGTCTACCTGAGTGAACATATAAATAACTTCATGAAAATTATATGTTTACGTAAATTTCACTTTCATTTTTCTTTTCATTACTAAACGTGACAGCAGTAGAAAAAATCTTAACTGAAGATGTCATAATGTATGCATGAAAGGGTTAATGGGTGATTAAATGCCAGCAAGTTGTGCCAAATATATTTTTTTCTGATTTTTGATTTGTACCCAAATAGTTTAATTTTACCTGGCAAATTTGTTACTGTACCCCATAGCAAACCAGCAAAGATGCTTCACAAGCTTGAAAAGAGTTAAAAGACTAATGTAAACAATCAATTGTCACTAATCACTCATGACTGATGATATGTAAAAATTATCCGAATACAACTTTAATTCCTTCATAATGCTGAAATTACTAGCAGGAACAGAATACAAGTCTAAAGTATCTGGTCTAGGAGCTATGAATTATTTTGCAATAAATTTTAAATTTATGTTTCAAGAAAGAAAAGAAAGGAGGCGACACCATGGATTAACCACTCACAAACATTGCCCACATGATTTATTTTTCACTGTGCAATGATCAAACAACTTCCTGCTTTGGCACTAATCGCACACTGTTTTTTGTTTTTTTTTCATGCTGGTTGAAAAAAACAACAATGTTACTCATTGTGGTGAGGATAGTCCAAATAATAACAATAAAAATAGTCTATGTTATGCCCCATGAAGATATCTGACACTGACAAAAATTATTTAAATTTGACTGCCAAAGATGCAATATCTTCAGAAACAGTAGTGTCTGCTTAGTAATACACCCTGAACGTGGTATCCAGTGTTTTCTTTCAGTAACAAAGTGCCTCTTGGAAAATGAAAGTCTGGCACATTAAAAATGAATTTGGTTTTTGTCCACATTCTTTTTAATCCTTTGCACTGTAGATTTTAAAGTGAATGTAATTTGGCAGCAATTCCATTTTTAAAAAACTGTTATGAGCTCATTTAAACATTTTGGAACCATACTCTGGAGACCAAAAGATTAAAAAAACTAGTAGAGGGATAGTCTGATCACACACACACACACACACACACACACACACACACACACACACACACACACACACACACACACACACACACACACACACACACGTACACAGGCAACTTACAGTTGGCAGAGAAGTGCCCTCCAAGGCTTGCAGAGTGAGCTTTTGAC
>VUQH01026338.1:3723-18507 GCA_015106775.1 Etroplus canarensis
TACACTACTTTAAGCTTCCAAACAGCCACTGCACCATAACAGTTTGCACAGACTCCTACACAATCCATTACAGTGCCGCTGCATCCACACACTCCCACTGACACCCACAGACAAGCACGTACCCCCGCTGACTGTTTAATTAAGTTCATTCCTTTTCTATTCCCTTTCCACTGGCTTATTTATTTATTTGTGTGTTTCTTGATCAAAGCCTAATCTGGTGGAAGCAACAGCAGCCATCTACAAGAAAGATTTTAATTGATTCAATTTAGCTGCAGTGCAGGGATGGGCTGGCAATCACAAAGAGCGAGACAGGAAGAATGATTAGTACGCCAACAGTGGTGGGGCAGTGGGCTAGGGCTCTCCCTCCCTCTCTGCCTTCCACACAAACATCAACAAACTCACTTTGGTTACTGTAGCGCACACGTGCTGGGATGGAAACGCCACAAATAAAGCGTGAACCTGTTTGATTAGAACACCACCTTTCAGGCAGATATAGAAGAAAAAATGCCAAAATTGGGAGAACTGTGACACAATTGTTAGAGGCACACTAAAGGGAAATCAAGAAATTTAAAAGCAAGGAGTCAATCAAGATATATTCAGAAACAATCAGCTTTTTAAAAAAAAAAAATTAAACATGCTGTGCCCATGCAGATTTATTTTACAACCCATTAAAGCGTCTCAGCTGTCCACGTGGAAAGAATTTTAGGTAATAAATTAACAACAATAATAGAAATACTTGAAAATTTTAATTATAGAAAGCAATTTAAAAGAAGGCAAAACTAAGTACAGTAAAAAACAACAAAAAAAGATCATAATAAACACTCTGACAATGTACTTTTGAAGCCAAACATGCCTCATTTCCCTCCCCTATGTGGGATAGTTCATACGTGTCTATGTCTAAGGTTTGGCTAAAAGCCACCATCCGTGAGACTGTGATTCAGCAGCTCGGCCTTTAAGCTTCCTGGGATAACAATATTGAGGTGAACCCTGATCCAAGAATCCAGCTTTTATCCCTCCTATCTCTGTCGAACCAGAAAGAGAAGGCTAGACCAAGAGAAAGATGGGATTTTTTTTCATACTTCTTTCTCTGCACACATCTATTTTTCACAGTCACGGTCTGTATACTATAATCCTCTGTCTTTTCTCCCGTTTTCACTCTCTGTCCTTTTGACTCTGAATGTCGACAAAGGCACAATGAGAGAACAGTAGAGGAAGACGGAAGAGGGAAAACACCATCAGTGAAGCATGTAAACTCTCGCAGCAGATGTGGCTTATTACTGTTGGTGAAATCAAAAGAAAATGCAGAATTTGGAGACCAAAGGAAAAAGGGAAGTTGGAGTGGAGGGAAAAGAGAACGAGTTTCACAGTGTAGCAAGATTAACAAGCATGCAGAGAACATGGCAGTGAGACTAGAGGAGACAAAGGAATGACACAGAAAATGAAATAAGGCAAAAAGAGGCAGGAAGAGAGAGAAAAAGGCTTAATAACTACAGAAAATGGCAGAATCTGTCAATGTGTAGCAGTGTTAAACTTCTTATAGGTTTGCATTCAGATCAAGTCTGGTTAAATATGAATATTTCATGCTTAAATGTTCCCAAAAACACAGTGTGAGTTTATACAAATGAATTCCTTCAATCTGAAATAATTCAAAAATGAAACTCTGCTTAGAGTTGACAGTAAAAAAAGAATCAGCAGTTTGTTCAGACAGACTTTCTGATCTTTGGAGAAAGGAGGACAAAAACGAGGGAATGCTCTGTTCTCATTATGCGATGTTTCTGAGCTGTGCCACAAACCAGTAGCTCACAAGTAATTGTATGGTCGAACTATAACCTCGCTTCATCTACAACATACTCCTCCCACTCTGCCCCACGGTCTATGGATGTCTTCCTAAAACAAATGATGCAACAGCAGCTCCAAATATTTACAGTGCCTCAGCAACATTCCATCTATATCTGCTCGTTGCATACAACAACACTGAAGACAACGGCACGCCGAGGGCATCCGGCTGGGGAATATGCTGATGAGGCACAAAGCATTTCTCACTGGAAATAATGAATACAGAGCTACAGGATATTCACTCGTTCAACCTTTATTTAGATAGCACTTGGGACAAACACAGAGCCGGCTCTCATTTTTTCGCAAGCGCCCTGCTTGCATAGTAAAAAATAGTGCATCAGCAGCAAAATGGACATCGGTATTTAACAGAGTGTAGTATGTGAATACAGGATGTTTTAAAAAAAACAATATGCATATGACATTTAGCAAAGAAGAGTCATATTACTTTCAACAAGGCAAATAAAAGGACGAATTTCAACAGATAAATGGAAGCGGTTTTAGACCAGCTGTGATTAGCTTAATGTAACAAAAGACTAAAGAACTGGTTGTGGACATGAGAAGGACCGAAACATGTTACTCCTGTTTCCATTAATGGAGTCTGTGTGGAGATAGTGAAGGACTGCAACAAATTCCTCAGTGTTCACAATAAACTGACAATAAACTGGGCTTCATTAAACACACAGAAGATATCTACAAGAGGGGCCAGAGCCATCTCTAGTTTCTGAGACGACTCAGGTCCGTCAGTATCTGCCGGATGATGCTCAGGATGTTTTATGAGTCTGTGGTAGCCAGTGACATCCTCTATGCTGTGGTGTGTGGGGGCAGCAGACTGAGAGGAGTGGACACCAACAGACTCAACAAAATGATCCACAAGGAAAGTAATATCGGGTGTGGAGCTGGACTCTCTGACAGTGGTGTCAGAGAGGAGGATGCTGTCTAAGTTAAGGACAATACTGGACAACCCTTCACACCCTCTCCATGACGTGCTGGACAGACACAGGAGCACGTTCAACAGCACAGGAAATCATTCCTACCTGTGGCCATCAAACTCTTTAATTCCTCCCTGTCACTCCCTGACAGTTTCATATTGTATCTGTTCATATTCAACATATTACATATTGTACACAGTGTTTAAATTGAGTATTTATGTTACATATGGCAGTTCATACAGACAGGTTTATTCTTTAATTTATTATTTTTTATCATATTTCTTACCTCTCAAATTTATATCTACTGCCTTTCAAATTTTTGTTTATAAAATGTGTAACAAAGTACAATTCCCCTCTGGGATTAATAACATATCCTGATTCTGATTCTGATAGTGTGAATGACTTCATAAACAAGTGCAATTCAATTTAGGCTACACTTCATCAAGCGTGTAGTTTACTTGTTTCCATCATAGATTTAACATTTTTAAGTCACAAGATGCAACATTAATCCCAGGTTTCACCTTAAAAGGACTTTTTTAAAAAGTAGTTTAGGCTGCAACTGATTTCCCAGGCTGTTGTATGCATACACTATATTAAATAACTGTAATTAGTGGAGACATTGTGCCTTTTTAAGGGGCAAAGTAAAGAACTACAAAAGAAGGTGGTACCTAAGAAGGTGGTAATGATAAGAATGTCTAATTAGTCAATTTTAAAGGACTCTAATTGACTTTTCAGGGTACCTGAAGCCAGGAGAACAAGCTAAAAACATAACATGCACCATCTTAAGTACCTGTTACGCCTATGGTGTTGGAAAGACGTCATTCATATCATTTCAGTACATTGACCCTCAATAGTTAGACAGAGGCTACTTTCCCTACAGTATATACAGGTAGGTAGTAAATGTAGAAAAAACACTCAGCTGTTTAAGAGTCACAAATTCCTGAAGAGTTTGGGTTCCAATATAATGTTGATGCTGCTCTATATTTACAGTTTGAGAGATATCGCAGATTTAAAGCTAACACACATAATTCGCTTCAAGCCGAGGCAGACAGCTGTTTTGTACAGCTAACTAACGAAAAAGAACACATGACAACACCCAGAAACATCCCCAGCAGGGACGCAATAAATAAATAAAAAGAAACAAAAGACATTTGAAGTGGGGAAAGGTCGTTTTACCTTTTTAATCTGCTAATTAACTCAGTTTCAAAAGCTGTGTGTGTGTGTCTGTGTGTGTGTGTGTGTGTGTGTGTGTGTGTGTGCGTGAGAGAGAGAGCAAAAGGGATTCATTTTCAGACTTGTTTTTTTATATCACACTCTCCTGAGCGCCGACATGTTTGTATGTTTTTTTTTTCTTTTCCCAAGATCAACATCTGTGCCTGTTATTAAAAACACACAGCCATAGATACCTGACAGAGCAGGTTTCTTCATTAATTATGATGATCCGCGATGTTGGCGCGTGTACATTTTCTTTAATTCAGCGTGTGTTGATAACAATAAGTCAATATAACCTTAATCTGCCGTAGCCACTCCTCCATTTCACCTTACAGACTTCAGGAGAATGCAAAGCAGAAGAAGCTGGAAGAGAGCAGCGGAGACTGTGACATGTATGCATATTTTCTAACCTGAATTTGTTCGTACTCTGCAAGCTGCTTCAGACCATGCATATGCACCAACGATGAAGGCCGGAACTGAGGAGACCAGCTGCTGGAACCTTTGGGAGAGGAATGTTGTCCCATTCTTGTCTGATACAGGGGTTCAGTTGCCCAACTGTCCTGGGTCTTCTTTGTCATAGTTTGCGTTTCATGATGTGAGAAAAGTTTTCAACTGGTGAAAGGTCTTCTTCTGCTTAAAGCCACGCTGTTTGTAGTAGTTTTAGCATTGTCTCGCTGAAATATGTAAGGTCTTCCCTGAAAAAGATGCTAACTGGAGAGGAACACATGTTGCTCTAAAACCTGTGTATACATTTCAGCATTAATGGTGCCTTTTCAGATGTGCAAGTTGCCAGTACCATAGGCAGTAATGCACCCCCGTACCATCAGAGATACAGGTTTTTGAACTGAGCGCTGATAACAAGCACCATAGCGTGGACACAGTGTCCATGATTTCCAAAAAGAATTTCAAATTACGATTGGTCTGACCACACAACAGTTTTCCACTTTTCTTTAGTCCATTTTAAATGAGCTTCGATCCAGATAGGACGGATGGCGTTTCTGGATCACGTTCACATATTCACATATCCACTTTGGTTGTTTTCCATGGTCTTCCAGGCATTTTTTTTTCAACAAAAAATTGTACCAGATTGTTGATTTGGCCACTCCTAAAGATTTTTCTCAATCTATGATAGGCTCGCTTTGGTTTTTCAGGCTAACAGTGGTCTCCTTCACTTGGAGGGTTGTGTTAGGAAGATCATTGGGTTTAAAGCCTCTGACAAGTTGCTGATGCAGATTAATCTGATGTGGGGCAGCTGATGGTGTGGAGGAAATGCAGGTGTGTGACCAAGGTATACAGTAACTGGTTTGAATCCATGTGGGGCTGTGTAAAGCAGACAGTTAAGTCTTTACCCTTTCATTAGTCAGAGACTTGATTCTCAGCTGTTTCAGTGCAACTGCTGCAAATATTAAAGATGATGCTGAGGTTGGTTTTTTCTTCTTCAAAAGAAGATAAAACAACTGCCAGTAATTTGCTAAAAGAGAGCATTATTATTGTTGAAATTCATCAGATTTTAATTAATTTCAAGATGAATGACTGTATTGAGTCTGGACTGATATTTTACTTGATCTTGCATGGTTGTGACAATCTTACATTATTATGCCTTCGCTGCCAAGACATTATGTTTTTTGGGTTGTCTGTACATCCGTTACAAATCTTGTTACCACTACAGGAGCTGTGCAAACTTTGTGTGAGTAATATCTGTGATGTATAGAAACTCTGGTAACATTTATGAAATTATGGGGTCAAAGGTCATGCTCATACATACTCATTAATGAAATTCTTCTTGCCATCGTAGGGAAGCTGGATCTTGTTGCTAGCTGGAAGCCAGATCCCAGACAAATTTTGTACACTTACTGATAACATTTTTTAGTTTGTGTGGCCAAAGTTCAAAGCACAGTTTATCTGTCCCTTACAAAAATTGTTACCAGCACGAGAGCTGACGTGTTTGGTGGATCTTCACCAAACTTTGTGTGGTTAATCCCTTGGATGAGCAGAAGATCTGATAATGTTTTTGAGGTCTTAGGGTCAAAGGTCAAGATCACAGAGAGTCATTAATTAAATTCTTGCTGCCATTGTAGGAGCTTGCTGGGCAGCTGTGCCAGGTTCAGAGGTTCAGGCCCAAAGAGCAGACTGGACTCAGATGTAAAAGTTCAACGGGTTTTATTTCTGGTGTAATGGAAATGATAATTGGCATAGGAGTTCTGGTTATGGCTTTCCGGGGCTCCAGTGGAATCATGTATCTTGTGATGGCAGAGAGTGGGTCAAGTGGGTTCCAGGATAGTCTAGGTGTGGTCCTGAGACAACAGAGACAGGATGTGAGCAAACAAAATTGACAAAATGCCTGAGCAGATTACTAAGCCAATAGGCAACAGAGTCTAGCTAAAATCAATTTAGGTTGTCCTGGATTACAACGCTCTGGTGGAGTATGCTGGAGTCTGCGGTCCAGCAGCATCAGGTGTGCAGCCTCCACTCTGCCCGGACATTTCCACACCTGGAACTAAGCAAAGTGATTAGAACCCAGTCCAACCCCAAAGAAAGAAGGATAGAGGGAAGGAGGAGAGAGAGAAAGAAAAGGTAGATCCAGACCCAGAGAGCAGGGGATCATGACAAGCTGGATCCAGAAGAACTGATGATATTTTTGAGGTTTGTGCATCTGTCCATCCACACAACTGTCCATCAGTCGGTTACAAAAATTACAACTGCAGGAGCTGCGTTGTGTGCGCGATATTTTCAAAACTTTGTGTGGTCAAAACCTATGATGGGTAGAATATCTGACAACATTTATGAGCTTGTGTAGTCAAAGCTCGAAGTCACACTGAGTCAGATTTAATGTCTAGAACCTGGCATACTGGCCAGGTTATAGACATTTCATTCATCATCAGTTGATTCATGTATAATACTGTGTATTTATAAACATTCTATAAGCATTCTATAAAGAGTCTTTTTTGTTTAGTGATGCAGTATGTACTACATATAATAGGTGTTGAAGTTTGATTTAATAGATGAACATTACATTTGATGATTGTGAAACAGTATGCAGTCAATCTGTTTATTACATAATGCTATATGCATTGTTGCATGTCAGACAAATTATTAAAATGAAATGCTAATTTAAACATTGATAAAGCATTGCAGTAAGTAAATTCAGAGGACCTCAGAGGACATCAAAGTATTATCTTATAACTTGTAAAAAAACTCGTCATTTTCTGACAGTTTTAACAAATTCTTGTTTTTTGAAACAGGGAGCCAGGCTTTCTGCATGGTCAAAACCATGTCTGCTAAATTAATGGATTTTACCATATCTTAGGAGAATGTGTGTCATGATTCTTTTCATTTCTTCAGAATGTGTCCCTTCACTTTTTGATCTATGTCAGTATGGACCTCTTAAAACAAATGTTGCCCACGCCTGCTGTAACTCCTTATTTACTTTTCAGAATCAGAATCAAAATACTTTATTAATCCCCAGAGTCTCTGAAACTGAATTAAATTAATATATATATTTAATATAAATATATGTACATACATACCAGGTATGTGTGTATGTATGCGTGTGTGTGTGTATATATATATATATATACAGAATGAGTGAATCAGTGTGAGTATATAGATATGTTAATGTTATATATACATGTATGTGTACAGTATTGGATGAAGCTGCCCATAGGAGAAACTAAAGTGTCACAGGGAGGAGTTGTAAAGTTTGATGGCCACTGGTAGGAATGATCTCCTGTGGCGTTCTGTGGTGCATCTTGGAAGAATGAGTCTGTTGCTGAAGGTGCTCCTCCGTTTGTCCAGCATGTAGTGGAGAGGGTGGGAGGGATTTTTCAGAATGGTCCTAAACCTGGACAGTGTCCTCCTTTCTGACACCACTGTCAGGGAGTCTAGCTCCACACCCACAACTTTACTGGCCTTACGGATCAGTTTGTTGAGTCTGTTAGTATCCACTACTCTCAGTCTGCTGCCCCAGCACACTACAGCATAGAGGATGGCACTGGCTACTACAGACTCTTAAAACATCCTGAGCATCGTCCGGCAGATGTTGAAGGATTGAAGACACCTTAAAAAAAAGAGACAGCTCTGACCCTTTTTATAGATGGCTTTTGTGTTTTTAATGAAGTTCAGTTTATTGTCAGTAATGGTGAGTAAAACTGTCCCACCTATGCATTACCAGTGTCCCTTATATAGTGTGCTTTGATAGGCCAGTGTTACATTGTCATTTTTGCTGGCACAAAGCAAAAGTGTTTCCGTGAATATTTTTTCTTGTCTCAGTAAATCAAAAGTTATAAAACTGGGAAGCCATTACCTTTACCTGTACTTTGTTAAAAGTTATAATGTGCAGTTGATTTTATCCCACAGGATTATCAAATTGTGTTTGATTGATTTTTGCCAGGCTGTTGCCCAGGAAATAACAATAAGGAGATTATGATATTGATAGGAGTATCGTTAATTTGTAAAACTTAAGGTCTGAAACTTAAGGTAGTAGTAAGTGCAGTAAAGAGATCAAAGCTCAACATTTCATCCTCCCACCAAGCCACTGTTGGCCAGTTTTGTGGAACAATAAGAGCAAACTTCCCCCATCTTTGCTTCTTCTGTATGACTACCATTTGACATGAACTGAACCTTCCTTTTCAACTTTTTTTTTGTTTTTCATTTATTTCAGTGACTGCCTAGAGTGAACTTACAGTGGCCAGCAGGCAGTTTTTCCACTGCTGTTGTGCTATTAAAAGAAAAGTAATACAATATGTTGGTATGCTGCTTGGAATATCTTGTTCACTTGGCAAACATCAGCCACAGGGTTGTATAATGGCTGATTTTATCTCAATGGAAAATAACTGCATTCATGCACAAACATGTTGTTGTTAAAGCAGTATTTGCATCATCTTCATTATGTCCTAACCCAACCATGCTGCAAAGGAAATTTGTATAGGTGGCTTTTATGTTATTTTTACCGTCACATCCTCACTACCTTACCACTCTCGGTGGTAGCCAGATTACATTTGCTGACCATATCACATCTGTATCTTTATGCTCCTGAGGAAGCTGTTTTGGTTTTAACCTTTTCCTGAGATTTCAAAGTTTGAAAGAAAAGCAATTTTCACTTGTTGAAAATACACAGTTGATCTCTCATTACTTCTATCTAATATTTAAATGAGCTTACTGACCTAGGTCCTTAGTTGATCAACACATTCATCTCTCCATGGAAAATACAGTAATTGAGTTTAATGCTTGGCCATTCGGTTGTGGAAAATGCTAAATGAACTACTATTTATGCAGCAATTTTTTTATTTTTTTATTGTCACTTAATTTAGGCCACAGTCATTCCTTCACATTTGCAAACACCACTGCATTCTATGCAAGCACCAGTGGTTGCATTAGGGTCAGTCTGGAGCCTGCTAACACCATAGGTGGACTGGAAGAAGCGGAAATTGAGCCACTGACCAATTACCAGACTGTACAGACCCAAAGACATTAACAAGCATCACGTTACAGTCATACTTCAACATTTTTAAAATATCCAAGACTTCTTGTTATGTACATTACAATCTAAATTGCAGAAGCCACATCATGAGTAATTTATCTCTTGAAGTATATGGAGAAATAAGTTATGGGCTTTTTGTAAAAAACCGTGTGCTTTTGTATGTAGATTTAATCAGAGGTCTTGTGAAATGCTGTCATTACTTCATTAAAGCATGCGTGGATGCACTGCTGAAAATGCAGGGGACGAACTAGTAGGCATCAGTCCGAAGTGTAAATCAACAGATTTTCAGAAATGGCTTGAAAGGTGAACTAGCAGAAAAGGGAGCTAGTAGAAAAAGCAGAGATGTGAAATATTTGCGCTCATTTCATGTGGGGGAACTATCTGTTTTCACTTTTCATTGAAGTATGTGACCACCAATGACACACTGTTTTCATTAATTTGGGTCAGCTTGGAAAGAGTTGATTTGAGTTTGAGAAAATAATTTTATCTACATTGTGATGGAGTGTGACAAAATAAGCTATAGACCTGTTATATCACCGAGGTGGTCTTGGAAGGCAAAAATAACAAAACAGCCCTACAATGAAACAAAATCACCAATGACTAACCAACTAGGGAAAAGAAAAGTACAATCCTACAGCTAAACTCCCTAGCAAACACTAGGAAACACAGGAGACAAAGTGGGAACAATCAAATAAAAATGGCAGCTCTCCCCTGCCAGCTTCCTCTGGCAACCTATCACAAAATAATGCAACACAAACAACTCAGTTTAAAAGAACCAGACAAATTCATTTACTAAATCCAAAGAAATCAGTGAGTTCATAACCACATAATGCTCTGTAAAACCAAGACGGCCAATAAAGGCCCTGAGCTGCAGTTTCCACCTGCTTATGGAAGATGCTCGTTGCTTGTAGGAGCACAATGGCCAGTCACTGCGACAGAGATGCAGGAACACCAGGGACCAATGCGATGCTGAGACCAGAGTAAAAGGCCGGGACCTGGAAGCAGCACAGCGTACTCATTACATGACATTTCCTGGGGAATGTAACAAGACCCCAGGAAGATATAAATGTCAAATCTGGTATAGGGAAATGCAACAGATGGTGTGTGGTTAATGAGCTGTGCAATTAACATGTGTGTTTGTTCATAATGATGGTGGTCCTAGCTTGCTCGTTCTTTTCTGGTCTAGTTGGGTCTGATCAGGAGAGTTCATTAGATGCAAGTCATGACAGACAGATCCCCTAGCACTTTCTGTACTCCTCTCTCTCGCCTCCATCTGCTCCTGTCACCATCTCTCCTTCCTAGCTCACAAGTAGCAGGTCTGAACACAAAGGTGTTTCATCTTCCCTGCCATTGGCATGACTACTTACAGTAGTAGGTTAAAGCTACTGAAATAATTTTCAAATCAGAAACGTTTAAGAGAACATCATATCAAGCAAGAGAAGAATAATTATAAAATATATTCTTTCCTTAAAAATGACTCAAAATAATGTGCCTTGTCATAAATTATTTTACTAATTAGTAAGTAAACAGATTATTGTGGCTCTAGTTCTGGGCTAGAGTTAGTTTTTCTGTTAGCATGAATAGCCTTCATGTCATGGCAATCTTTCAATCCACTTTACGTTTTTCACGTAGATGTGGAAACTTAAAAGGTAAATTGTACACTTTGAGTTGTCTTTTTTTCAGCTTTAAAGCTATGAGTTGTCATCTAAGGACCATGACTATCAACAGTCTGTCAACAGTCTGTTAGATAGTAAGGTATCTTCAAGGGCTAGTTGAAGCAAACAATAAACTTGTTTTCCCAAGGCACATTGTTTGTCCAGTGCTCTGGGGACCATGAATGTCAAAAACAGCATATTTCATAGACTTTTAGTGAGCATTTAGTAGACAGATATGACATTTTTGCTTGGGGTCATATGACAAAAGTAAAGTTTGTCCAAACTGTTGTATAAATACTGCCCATTAGATTCCATTTGAATAGAAGTGAAATCTTTAGCCTGTCTGTAGAGGTTAAGAAAAGGTTAGAAGGTCGCTAAAATCATGATCTCATCCACAGAACATCTAATCGAAGTCTAGATGATTCCAGCATCTTCATGCTAGGCTGTCATGATGAAGATGTTTGATGTCTGGCTTCTCCTGGTCCTGGGCCCCACTCCTTCACTTTGGGGTTGTTCAAAAAAGTCATTGTACCTATATAGTGCCATGGCCTCAGTCATTAAGATGATAATGTACAGTACAGTAAATAACTATCCACAGTGAATTTGCAATTGCATGTTCTAAGGGAGAATCACTTTTTTGAATTTAATGACCCGTGAACTTTAATTTTTGCACTAACCACAGGTTAAACCAACCTTATGTTTGTAAGAAAAACTGCTAATCTTTGCCCAAAACTACAAAGCTGTTCTCTCATCTACTTTCTGTTTAATATTAAAATTATCTAAGCTCCTGGAGTCCCTAGTTTGTCAACACTATTAAGATGAAAATGGTCTCAGTAACTATAATATCACATTCCCATTAGAGTGGGATATTATGCACAAGCAGCAGTTTGGAGAAAAAAAATACCATTATGAATCTAGCCATAAACATCCATAACAGACTGTGTAACCAATATATTAGTTTTTGAGACATCTTGCAGCCCTGGTTCCCTTAAAATAATAACATATTTTTACTATCTTAAGTGCATAGCCGGAGGTAGTTGGTTGTGCCTTGATAAAATGTCATGGTGTAACCATAAATTTCTTTCAGTGTCCATCTCCTAGAGAGCATGAATATGCTCAGTAAATTTTAATCTTAAGGTAGTTTTCCTTTTGTTTTTGTGTTGGATTTTGCAAAATACAGAGCAGTTTTGGTCAAAATGTACCAATGTTTTTTGAAGTACTATATTGCAGATCATCTGAATCATTCAGAATCATCTTCTGGACAAACTCAGCCATGAACAAACGTAGCTAATTTAACTGTAATGTAGTAGTTGCAGTCTGTCATATGTTAGAGGAATGGACTGTGTTGCAGTAGTTGAGGTCATTAAACACACAGCGTTTTTTGACTGGATGTCATCAAATGGTCACCTGCTGTATGCTGCTTTACACACAGCTGATCTCCACTATGGACTGGCTGCTGTCCAGGGTGAGAGGCAATGTCTGTATGTCCTTTGTATTGACCTTAACTCACTTCCTAGACTCACACACACCAGGAGCTGTCATAACGTGACAGGAGCAGGTGCTAATGTGCATGTGACTGATGCAAGAGGAAGGCAGACAAAGAAAAGATATGTTGGGATCCTAATTCCCCAAACAAAGAGAATGAAAAGTCTTTCATAAACTAAGGCATTCATAAAGAAGGGAAATTCAATCATTTTAATTCACATCCTTTCATTTAAAAAAAAAAGTTTTCTCTGCCCACTTTGAAGACAAGCTCAATGGCTGGTGCAGTTAATTGATTATATAATTCATCAGTTCTCATCAGTTCTCAACTATATAAGTATATACAACTATAATTGCTCACTCATTCATCTTCTTCCGCTTATCCAGTTCAGGGCTGTGGGGGGTGCTGGAGCCTATCCCAGCTGTCATACGGCAAAAAGTGGAGTACAAACTGGATAGGTTGCCAGAGCCAACGCAGAGAGACAAACAACCATTCACGCACGCATTCATACCTAAGGTCAATTTACAATTGGCAATTAACCTAGCTGGCAATGAAAAGGTGGGATAGTCGGGGAGATAAAGAAAGTAGACAGGAGTACTGGGAGTCTAGGCGCTTAGCAAAGAGAGAAGTGGCAAAGACAAAGGAAAAGGCTTATAGTGAGTTTTATGAGGAAGACCACAGAGGAGTTTCATGGATGCAGTGAAGGAGGACATGAAAAGGGTTGGTGTGAGGAAAGAGGATGCAAGATAGTATTTCCTGAAAATCCTCTTCTGCCTGACAATTTCCTAAGAACATTTGAGTTTACAATAATAACAGTCAGAGTGATGATGAAAAACTAGTTTATGCATTTATTACTTCTAGGCTTGATTATTGTAACTCATTGCTATCTGGCTGTTCTAAAAGCTCTCTAAAAAGCCTTCAGTTGATCCAAAATGCTGCAGTAAAAGATATACTGGCTTCTCTTCATTGGCTCCTTGTTGAATCCAGAATTGAATTTAAAATCCTTCTACTCACTTACAAAGTCTTGAACAATCAGGCCCCGTCCCAGCATAAAGACCTCATTTTACCATATTTTCCCATTAGAGCACTTGTGGTTCCTAAAGTTTTTAAAAGTAGAATGGGAGGCAGAGCCTTCAGCTATCAGGCCCCTCTCCTGTGGAACCAGCTCCCAGTTTGTATTTAGGAGACAGACACCCTCTCTACATTTAAGATTAGACTTCAAACTTTCCTTTTTGATAAAGCTTATAGTTAGGGCTTAGTTATGCTGCAATAGGTTTAGGCTGCTGGGGGGCTTCTTATGATGTGCTGGTCATTTCTTCTCCACCTACTTCTTTTCAATCCCCATGCATTTGTTACTGCTGCATGTCATTAAATGTGGTCTTCTCTCTCCCGTAGTCTGTGTCTCTCTTTGCTCTCCTTACTGTCTTCTCTGTTCCCTCACCCCCAACCGGTCGAGGCAGATGGCTGCCCCTCCCTGAGCCTGGTCTCTTCCTGTTAAAAGGGAGTTTTTCCTTCCCACAGTTGCTGAGTGCTTGCTCATAGGGGATCATCGGATTGTTGGGATTTTCTCTTTAACACTGTGGGATCTTTACCTTACAGTGTGAAGTGCCTTGAGGCGACTTTTGTTGCGAATTGGCGCTCTATAAATAAACTAAAATTGAATTGGATTGAAAGATATCGGGAAGCAGATATAAATCGAAGCAGATGATCCGCTGTGGCGACCCCTAACGGGAGCTACTGGGTGAGAAGCTGACAGTGATATAGGTGGATGCCTCCTCATGTATTGAGCCATGTGCCTGTTCATTCTAACCACTATGGTGCCTAACAGAAGCTTCCATGTTGTACAGAGGCAGGTTATTGGCTAGTAGTTGGCTGGCACTGGTCCCTTTTGGGGATCCTTTGGGATTAGGATTGTGCAGGCTTTGGTTAGCCATTGTTGTTTTGTGTTTGCTTGTTGTCCATTTCCTATTTCAGTATTGTGCTGTCTCCAGCCTTGGTGGGGCTGTTCTCATGTTGTTCCCATGCCACTTTTATTTTTTTTTTTTTGGGCCAAGATGGCAGTGCGACGGTAGCGCACGGCCACTCCAGAACCAAGGTGGTGCTTGTTCCCCTGTGATTGTCCATGTTCTGACCCGGCATTCGGGTGTTCGGATGTCGTGAATGCCAGGACAGTGGTGTTTGTGGTCGCAA
>VUQH01026339.1:0-12149 GCA_015106775.1 Etroplus canarensis
CTCCAATCACCACTCTCTCTCCCCTGGGAATACTCTCTACCACTTCATCCAACTTACTCCAGAATTCCTCTTTCTCTTCTAACTGGCATCCAACTTGTGGGGCATATGCACTAACAACATTCAGCATCACACCTTCAGTTTCCAGCTTCAAAGTCATAATTCTATCTGACACTCTCTTCACCTCCAGAACACTCTTCACATACTCTTCCTTCAAGATTACCCCTACTCCATTTCTCTTTCTACCTACACCATAGTAGAACAGTTTGAATCCGCCTCCAATGTTCCTGGCCTTGCTTCCTCTCCACCTGATTTCTTGCACACACAATATATCTACCTTCCTTCTCTCCATCATATCAGCCAGCTCTCTCCCTTTAAATGTAGGGACTATGACTGGTAAAGTCCCTGCTCTCACCTCCACCCTCCTGCCTTTCCTTCTCTCTCTCTGCCTCCTAATATGCTTTCCCCCTCTCCACCTCCTTGGTCTTCAGCCAACAGTAGCATAGTTTCCACCGGTACCCTGTTGGCTAACGGCACCGGAAGCGGTTGTTGTTAACCCGGGCCGTGACCGATCCGGTATGGAAGTCGTGTTATGAATCCGCATATTTGATTTGGCACAGTTTTTACGCCGGATGCCCTTCCTGACGCAACCCTCACCATTTACCTGGGCTTGGGACCGGCACTAGGACTACACTGGCTTGTGGGCCCCTGTGGCTGGTTTATCAGCTAGATGATAACATTAGGATTTAACTCAAAGCAGTGCTGTGCTGTACAGCCTCATATAAACCCTTAGGTTCACCTTATGCTCTAAGAACTAAACTCTTACAGACTTGAATGACATCACTTGTGTGTGCAACAGTAGTGCATGAGTGTGTGAGTTCATGAGGCTCAAAATGGTATTAATAGAACTGGGACAGCACTTTGAGACACATTATGTGATGTTACCCTGGCAACACCAAAACACTTTTCTTATTATTGTAGGTGTGGGACTTTTTTCCTGTACAATTTTTTTTTTTACTTAAGAGACTAATCTGATTTAAACAACAAACTCTTGCCGAACACAGGAAAACAAGCGGTAACTGCCAACCAATACAGTATGTTTTTGTTGCTGCCAAAACAGCACTGAGTAAAAAACTTAAATAATGACTTAATGAAGAAAATCTTCTGATACATTCCTTTGATTAAATGTAAATTTTCTTGCCTGTAACTTTGGATTTGCCTGCTTATGTGCCGTTCCTTTACCATTTTATTTGTTGCGCATCTCCGTAGTGTAGTAGTTTGCACATTTGCCTCACAGGGAAAGGTCTCTGGTTCAAGTCCAGGTGGGGAGAACAAAGCCCCCATGGGAGGGGCTTGTGTGTTATGAAGTGCATCAGGCATAAAATCTGTGCTAAATTACATATGCAGATTGATTTGTTGTAGCCACCTCTTGGGGAAATACAAAGGGAGCAGTCAAAGGTGCTTTTTGTTATTTTTACTTATTCTTTTTTCGTTAACTTATCCACTGGAACTCTGTGTATTGTCACAGTACTTAGGCAAATGTGGACTTTAAGAAACTGTGTATAAAAGGCTCTTATTTACATCCTCATGGACAGAAAGATACCTTGCCTCCAAACCTGTGAGTCTAGGTGGACACTGAAACCGGCCTTAGTTCATTATCAGATTGCCATTTTATATCTGGTTTTTGAACCCGACTTTCTCTTGAGCTTTTTTTGAGCTGGATCAGATAGCAGAGTGACATTACATGAAAGTCAAACAGGTTGATAGAAGGGTTGAATACCTCTTGAATAAATCTGTGATGGGAACAGAAATATACTTCCATGTCTACCTGGAAGTACGCAAAACACACCCATGTGTAGTAAATCTGGAGCAAATGGCAAGTTAAATGAAATAATGAATTTCTACCAATACAAAATCAGCAACTTTGTCTTGACAGCACACATTCAGATGTAAACTGGAGAGGTATACTTGTCAGGACAAATTCAAAACACAGCAACTTTGTGAAAGCAGTTTTCTTACAGTCATATACGCATCAAGTGCCATTAAAAAAATGCATAAGGAGTTAGTTTTTTAGATACACAAATTCTTTTCAGATAGTCAAGTTAACTACAATTTTCTATACCTAGTTTTGGTTTTAGTTTAACTATAGCAACTATGATAGTCTGAGTTATCAGTAACTCAATTTTCAATAACAGCATTATCAATGACTCTTTATAATACTTTTATTTCTCAAATGCTAAAACAAAAGAATTTCACAAATATGGGATAAATAAAGTGTTTCTTTAGCTTATTGTTCCTCTAATCATAGGTTACTATAAAAAATACTTAAAATGAGTCCCAGTAGAGAAACACACTGTTGATCCACAGTTCCACCCAAAATGAAAATTGAACAGGAAAAGAAAATATGCAATTACCTGCTGGGTAGGCACTCAGCTGAGTCTCCAGCCTCTGCATCTGTCTCTAGAGCCAGTCTTAATGAAAAGGAGGAGGATGAAGAGGAGGGAGAGTGATAGGAAGCCAGATCGCAGCGCTGCAGGTTGGACAGAAGCACACGGTTCTCGTACTGCAGCTTTTTCACTTTCCCACTTAGTTCCCCAATCTGAAGTCTTGCCAATCGAAGCTCCTCCTCATGGGTTGGGGTGTCTGTGCTGATAAGCACTGACCCTTCCTGTATAGAGTGCATGGGACCGTCGCTGAGCATCCCATCTGTCAGCGACATTAATGAATTGGACGACAGTGTGGATGCAGGTGGTGGGAGTTCAGATTTATAGCGGTTAATCTCGTTCATCAGGAGTTTGTTTTGTTCTTCCATCTCGATCAGGGATCTCCTGAGTAGCTCTGCCTCCTCCTCCACGAACTGCAAGTGTCTCTGGAGCTCCATGATGTTTTCAGATGAAGCCCCTCCCCCAAGCACCATAGCTCCTCCTGTGAGGCTGAGCCCCGCCCCCAGACCACCACCAACACTGGCAAGTTCTTGAGGACCATCTAGGGAAACAGACAGTAAAAGTTAAGAACTGAAAATTAACAAGAAACAAAGTAAAATAAAGTGATAAAAATGTCAAACAAATACATATGAAAAATGTATTTTAGTTCAGAAAAAAAGTTATTTTCTCTTTATTCTTTGCCCTAGGCTACACTAACTGTCTATTGATTATAACCTTATATTTACTAAGATATCAATATTCTCATCCAAGCAGGAAAAGAAATGTTTCCAAAACATTCTCTAAAACAAACAAACAACCAAAATGCTGAGGACCTAGTTTTCAGAGCAGTTTGAGCTTTTAGTACTATTACATATAGTGTCTCATTTCAATCAGGACAACCCGAGTCAAAGAAAATTTTAATATTCTCCATTTGCAGTATTTTATGTTTGGTAGTATAGCTCTGTTCTGGGACCTCTGCAGTTGAAAGCCTAAGGCAGTTAAAACACACCTCCCTGCCCTTCTGTGTGCATACATGGAAAGCCTTAGGCAGGAAGAACAGTAGCACAACCCCAGAAAAACAACAGAGCAGTTACAATGACAACAGACAAATTTTCAAAGGAAGGAGATAAAACGTGGGCAGTTTTCAGAGTGGCTTGGATGTGTAGAAACATATCAGCCGATTTGACCAGCACTGAGATAAGCTAACATCAGTTGATGCATCTGGCTTGGGGGCTGAGCTTGACTTCATTTTTTGCCTGAGTAAGGCATACTTTACACTTAATCACACTTTTTGCAATACAACATTTCCAAACAGGTATTGCTTCTTGGAAATGGTTAAGACCATTTCCACCTCCAGACAGGGAAGCTCATAAAAGAAATTAATCAGAGAATTTTATAATTGAATTCAAAATTAAACATTGAGATGCACCACCTTGTGGGCCCTTCATGTCGTCCATCTCGGCTCGTAGCCCTCTGTTCTCCACCTCCAGTTCCACAATGCGTCGACTCAGCAGGTTGGCCTCCTCCTCAACCAGCTTTAGGTGGACTCTGATCTCTGCCTCGCGGGTGTGGGGGGAGTCAGCAACCTTATAGAGTCAAAAAAGCCGATGTGAGGAAAAGGGAGAATTCACTTCTCAACTGATCATTCCCTTATTTTTATTGAACCTGGCACTGTTAAACTGCTGTAATGATTTCTATCCTAGAATAATATAATCATTTTTCATCATATATTTACATGATAATAATTAACACAACTGGAATATTTAGTATAATAACAACTGTTTTGAAAATAAATGGCTGCATTCTGTTTGTTGAAATGCTTATTGATTTTTTATACTGGCAAGATTGTCTAAAAGGTGATTTTGATTAAATAAAGTGTTTTGGGAGTTTGTTAAAATATGCAAATACCCTTCTGGCATTCTTGGCAGACAGTACAGTATATCTGACACTTGGATTATATATGGGTACAAAGCATGGGGATACTCAACAAACTATAACCACATAGTTGGATTCTAAAAAAAAAGAAAGGGGGAAAAGAAAAGAAAAAACACTGTTTATATTCTACTTGAGGTGGTTAGTGACTTCCTCCTACAGGCCAGAAACATGCAGATTACAATTACTGATGATTCTCATCCAATTTCAGCTGGCATCAACCTGTACCCCGCAAGTCTTTACAGGGATAATTGGGTATAGCTGATGGGTTTCTCTAGGCTGTATCAGTTTTTATAATTCATTGATATATTCTGGTAACGTTCATTAAGAGGTTTGTTATTTTGGTGCTAATTCCCCCATTAATTAATATCCAACTTTGATAAAGCTCCTTTAAAGATGGCTCTTTAGTAAATAGTCAAGTATTTTCATCCACCCCATTGTCTGCTCACCTCCTCCACGGTAAGCGAGGCATTGACATCTCCGTATAGTGACCTGTATTTAGCCAGCTCCTCCTTCATGGCCTCACTGTCCTTCACCAGCTTGGTCAGCTTCTTGCACATCAGGGCTGATTCCTCTTTGGCAAAGTGGAGCTGACATTTCAAGTCTGAACTGTCCTCCTGCAGTGACAGGACAGAATGAAAAGAGAGCACAGAGGTAACAATGATGCAAAAATTGCTGCATCACAAAGACAATAAATGCATAAATGCGCACGAGCATGTCATGCAAATGCCAAGGAGCTAGCTCATTACTTGAATATTGAATCATCATTGTTTTAAAAAATCTAAGTTTATTCAGACTTGTGTTTGACACTATTTTGATAAAAAGAACTACAGGTAAACAGACAAAAATGATGATGATGCATATCTGATTACCAGTTTAAAAATACTGAAATGCATGTTCCTCCTCCCTTTAAGGCCATCAGCAGTTTATATATTAGCTTACTTTAACCAGAAGCTTATGTATTTCCCATTTGAATCAAAATTTAACATTGAATCAATTAGATTTGGTTGGAAAAATGAGCACATGACTAAATGAGTAATATATTTAAAATACATGAATTTAATAAGCTTTGCAAAGCTCCAGTCATGTGGGGCTTAGATACAACTGAAGGTCCTCCTCAGTCCTTTACATGTAATTTTAAAAATGCCAAGATTGTACATCATATGCTTAAAAAGTAAAAAAATAAAATAAAATAAGCTGTGGTTGTGGTTGTTGTTTAAATAGAAGAGGTAAAGGAAGACAATTAAATGAAAAAAACATAGACAGAGACTAGATATGGGGTGTCAAATCTTATTTTTTGCTCAATAAAGTCAAGAGAAAATCTATCCTTGACAGAGGTTATACAGAGACAGACAGGGAACCTGAAAGGAAAGACACACACAAAGTCAAAGCTGCAGACACATGAGGTAATGCAGGAGAATAGTGCAGACACTCAAACACACAACAAAATGACCACTCAGATCACATCATAAACAGAGTTGCTCAGCTTGGAATCTGCAGCCTTTGAGTTCATTCAGACTTATAACTGGACCATATCAGATGTAATTGTGAATCATGTGAGAATGGAATTATGTTTTGAGGTTCATAAATGTAGTATTATGACCTCATCCCTGGTAATAAAGCTGCCACAATCAATTGCAGGTCTACAGCTTAACTAGGATGAAATAGCTTTCCATTCCCTTTAAGACAAATAACAAAGGATTTTTTTGACTCACTTGTGGGTTTCAGCTACCAAGTAATGAGGTCAGAGTCATGCTGTTTGTTTCTTGTTAGGTTAAAAAACTCAAAGGAAACAACAAAACTACATACTCATTAGTGGTTTACCTCGGATGTCATTTATCATCTGAAAAAAAGTATTTAGAAAGTTACTGGGATACAGCTAGCAAAAAAGACCAGCTATGGGGTAAAGCTAAATGCTATAATATTGTGTAAGAGTACCAGAAACAGATTTATATGAATTTATTCTCGCAACTCATTTCATTAGTTATCCCTTACCAGTACCAGGTTGGACCCACTTTTACCTTTATTCCTCATTGGATAGATTTAACAAGGTGCTAGAAACAATCCTCAGAGATGTTGGTCAATACTGGCATGATAGCATCACACAGTTGCTGCAGATTTATTAGCTGTGCATCCATGATGCGACTTTCTCATTCATCCACATCCCAAAGGTACTCTATTAGATTAAGCTCTGGTGACTGTGGAGGCCATTTGAGTACAGTGAACTCACTGTCATGTTCAGGAAACCAGTTTGAGATGATATAAGGTTTGTGAAATGGCCAGTTATCTTGCTGAATACACCCATCAGAAGATGGGTGCACTGTGGTTATAAAGGGATAAGCTTGGTCAGCAACAATAATCAGGTAGGCTGTGGCACTGGAACAATGCTCAGTTTGTACTAAGGGGCCCAACGTGTGCCAAGAAAATATCCCCACACCATTACACCAGCACCACCAGCCTAGACTGTTGATACAAGGAAGGCTGGTTGGATCCAGGCTTTAATGCTGATTGTACCAAATAATGATTTTAACATGTGAATACTGCAGTGAAAACCAGACCAGGTGACCTTTTTGCAATCCTCTGTTGTCCAAAGTTAGTGAGCCCATGTGAACTGTAGCCTTGCTTTCCTGTTCTTAGCTGATAGTCTAGGTCAAATGCTTCAAGGTTTGACGTGTTGTGCACTCAGAGATGCTTTTCTGCATACCTCGGTTGTAAAGAGCGGCAGTTTCATAAATACTCAGACCAGCCTGTTTGGTTTGAATTTCAGCAGGATGTCTACATGTCCAGGTGCACTGAGATGCTGCCATGTGATTGGCTGATTAATGGTTAACAAGCAGTTGAACAGGTATACCTAATAAAGAAACTGGTGAGTGTATCCACACAAGTCTTAGTTAGCGATATCTTTAGCTGAAACATATTGAGTTTCTCCAATTAAAAAACGAATGGTTACTGTTACTGAAGAATGAGCTTTTTAATTTGTTTTTGTTCTCTGTCCAACATCCAACAGCAAAGCTCAACGGAGAGAAGATATTAAACTTAGATCAATCAGAGAGCCAGAAACACACTGTATTTCTGTCAGCTCACCATGGCCAAAAACAATCAATGCAGCTTTAATCTTGACACCATTACAGCCATGCCGGCTAATGGTGAAACTTTTTAGTCCCTTTTTCTAACATCATACCATATAACTCAAACTACTTTATAATAACATAATTCAAACTTTTCTTTTTTGAAAATTAAAAAGCTATCTCTTTTCACTCTTATCCTAAGCTCAGTAGCCAGTATTGCCGACCTGAAGTGACCCTGAGAACCCATTCCTCAGAAGCAGCTCTGTGGCTGTATTTGTTTTACAGCCTGTGGAGTGATTCCAACCACACTAAGAGCGGCAAGGGCAGGCGAATTTATAGCCATTTATGGTATGTGGCTTGGAATGGGAGCATGGGCTCGCAACAGCAGCCAGAGAGAGATGGTGGTGTAGATAATTACCTTCACTGCCAAGACTGTCTGTGGTGATATGTTAGTTTACTAGGTTTTTAATCTGTATTGGTGTACTTTGTTGTTCTGCAAAACCTGAGCTCCTACACCTCTTACTCCTTTAGTGCCTTTTTATAGTGGGGAATATTATTCTTTTGGCAGTGTTTGAACTGTTTTCATGATTTAGAAGATTAATCAGCAGAGTCTGGCTTCAAAAAAGTGGAAGAAAATGTACAGAATCAAAAGGAAGGAGAGACTGAAAGTGTAAAGTTGAGACTTGCGCTATAATCTCAGAGCAAAAGAAAACTTGGTATGTAGGGATAACAGCAAATACAAACACCTGCAGGAAAAGATGGAGAAAAAAACAGATGAGAAAGAACAAGGGAACTGCTGACCTATCAGCTTCAAACTGCAAACTGCCTGCTTAGAGTCTAAGAGCGTGAACCCCAAAGGAAATAGGTCAAAATCAGCACTGACCCACCCACACATTACAGTAATGCGCTGTGAGGCCAAAACACATAAATGATGTGAAGTTTCCTAAGCTGTAAAAACTAAATGACTAGTGATTGTTTCGTGATTAATTATTTATATTTTAATTATTCGGATTTTGCTTATTCATTCCAGTTAAAATCAAATTATGACAGACTGAGCGGAAACAGATGGGTCAAAGCCAGATTTGTTAATATTCAGGTATTCTCATAAACCTTTGTCGTAAAAAAAAAAATCATTAAATTATCATAAAATGATAAATTATTACTCAATATAGATGACTATGAGGGACTTTGACAGGAACTTAAACATGCATCATGTCATGGTTTAGGAAATACTGTATACTGCATATGTAACCACTACAATAATACATTGCACTGCGGTGTATTGATGTGTAGGAATTCATGAGTACAAACCAGATTTTCATAATTTTTTCAGTGCCGCTCTGTTTTCCCTCCTCAATCAGGGATAATAGCAGTCACAGATTACCATATATGCGGTTATTTTACCGGAGAGGTGACAGATGCCTCTGGTGATGCTGACACTAAAAGCTGCACTAAAATATGACACCATTTATTATCCATATTTTGTCATTTTAGCTCTTATTATCAACTGTATCTGCAAATGTACAAACATTTTAGACAGCCATGGAACTTCACTGTAATACATAGAAATATACTGAATAAATACTAAATTATGAAGCAGTGTTGCATCATACATTTGGTGAAAATCAAACTTTACACATGTTTGCCTCAATCCTATTTCTCCATTACCTTCTCTAAATTTCTACACCATAATAAATTACTGGCAGCTTGATTTTCCAGCTGGAAGGTCTGTTATTTCAGTGTGTCCATGTCATCTCCACAACAGAAATTACAGCACAGGCTCAAGATACAGTCATGTAAAAGAATGTTTTCATGGGACTCTATGCAGACCTGTGGAAGTACACCCTTACAGCTTCCATAGGAATTAAAAGGGTTAGTAGCAGCCAGGAGCTGCTAATCAAATGCATATGATTAACTGATTATCAGCAACTACCTCTATAAAGTAGAAGTTTTGTCAGTTTACTGGTCTGTTGCATTTAGATGTGTGGTAACACAATGCCAAAATCTTCCCAGGAGTGGATGTCTAAGCAAATTCACTCCAAGGTCAGACCAAGCAATGCTCAAAGAGCTGTATCTCAGAGCTTACTGTCCTCTGTTACCACTTTAAATGTTAAAACAAAAGGAGAGCTATTTGGTCAGGTTGAAGAGAGAAAAATTTTTCTGTCTTCAAAAGAACATGGCAGCACTGCTTAGGTTTGCAAAGTCACATCTAAACAAACCAGAAGTCTTCTGGAACAATGTCCTTTGGACAGATGAGACGAAAGGGGAGATGTTTGGTCATAATGCACCATGCCAACTCATCAGCAGAACCACCTTATACAAACTGTCAAACACGGTGGTGTAGGGGTGAAAATTTTGTCTTGCTATGCAGCCACAGAACCTGGGCACCTTGCAATCATGCAGTTAATCATGAACTCCTTCTGTATACCAACATATTCTAGATTCAAATGTGAGGTCATATGTCTAACAGCTAAAGCTTGGCCAAAAGTGGTTCTACAAGCTATTGAATCAGGCGGTGTTCTATACCTGTGAAAACTGTATTTGTCAAATTGCTGCATATAAACTCTTTAGTATATTATGACAGCTGTTTGGTTGTGATTATTTGATTATCTTAGTGTTTCCTTTGTAATTTCCATAAATGATATATTTTTGTAAAATATAACAGCATCACCTCATTATCCATGTACCTTGAATGTATTTATTTTTTAATCTACTTCCTCATTGGCATTCATAATATTCAAAAGTATTCACAAATGTATTCAAAAGCAATACAGTAGAGTAAAACTTTTCTGTATTTTTTACAGTTGTTACAATTGTTTTCCTTCAGTCCCTGATAAGTGATACCTTTTGCTTCAACTCACAGGATCATCTGTTTGTTATTCATATCCCCCTCCTTCTGAACAATGTCACTGGCTCTCTAGCTATAAATGTCTTAGCTGCTGAAGTAGCGCTTAGTTTCTTTTATTGATTTGCTAAACCATCTGCAGGAACACACAGCAGTTTGTGTGCGTGTGCATGTTTGTGTCTTACCTGTGGGCTGAGCTTCTTGTCAGGTTTGTTGTTGGGTCGCGCTCCTCTTTTCTTCTGGGAGTTCTGAAACACAGACACACAGAGAGTCTCATTAGTAAGACTTGACACCATATCGACTGAACCGTTTCAATAAAATGAAGAATGGAGTCATCTGAAACAAATGGAGAGAGCAAGGAGATAAAAAAAGAGAATTAGTTAAGGTATGACAAATATGTTGTATATTTTCCAAAAAAAATTTTTTTAGCAATCATTTACAGGATCTTTTTTTTATTATCCTTACCTTTCATAGATTTCTCTGTAAGGTAGTTAACAATGTAGTAAAGTTACATTTTTTCTAACGTTCTGCCCTGGGATTCGAACCATTTTCTGATACACACAATAATATACATTTAAATAATTTATTTAATTATGCATCAAAGAGATGACAAGACTTCACTAATGACCAGGAAACTCTGTGGCCAGTGGCAGTCTTAAATAAAAAATAGTTTGACATTTTGGGAATGTTGCTTATTTACATTGGCAAGAAGACCGGTAACAGCTTCAGATCAGTATTATATGGTGTGGGGCTATAGTTCAAGACAAATACTTAAACATAAAGACTAGAAACTAATTTACAGCACAGCATCCAGACGATCTTTGAACTGCTGTTTTCTTTTTATCTTATTTTGAAGAAACGAGGCAATCTTATACATACAGCAGCAAGTCTCAGCTTTAATGTGCTACTGAAACTGTATGAGAGAAATGTGAACCTCATTTCACAGCCCTACAAGCCATACACTCAGACAGAAGTATGAAATTACAAACACTGTGTTTCATACGGTACACTTTCTCTCCCTCTTGTGCCAAGCTCTGGATGCCATTGCAGTGGTGATGTGTATCATTCCTATGGTGATTTAAATCAACAGTGGCGAGAGTGTAAAATTACAGCTCTGAGGTGGAGGCATAAGTGTTAGAATAAAGAGAAAGAGTATAGAGAAGGACACACGCACTCATCACCCTCTCTTCATCCAAGTATCTTCCCAGTGCATCAGACTCTCATAAATCATCATGCTTCCTTCTCTTTACAGCCAATACCAATCATCACACATACACACAGGACAGACGCTGCAGTGCAAGCAGCGAAGCTCATCTGGCTCAGACCGTTTCCATGGAAACAAGCTACTCTCTCTGCAATGAACCCCCGACAACAAAAGAAAGAAATGATGGGATGAATGAAAGAAAAAGGGGACATATATATGTTAGTAAATACCACTACTTAGGCCGTTTTTTTGCTTTTAAAATGTAATTTGTATTTTTTCCAAAATTGCCATGTTTTAATTAAACTGCTAAAATGCTTCACTGATCAAAAACAGTAGTGTAAGTAGTGAAGTGCAGCATCAGTCTGAAGGACATTTACTTATTTGCCTGACTTCTCCCTCCCTCACTTCTTTCTATTTCTTTGTCCAGCTGCTCTTCAATTCTTCCTGCCCTCCCCTCATCAACCTGTGGGCTATTTCTCAACCTTTTAATTTTTCACCTCTCCTTTCCTCTCTCAACCCTTTTTATAACCAGTTTATAGGGTGCAAACAGCCTATTAAGGGTTCTAAACTAACTGATCAATAGGCCTGCCTGATAATGGAACCATTGATTCTGGCTGGACGTTGAACAGATGTCGGAACTATTGGATCAGGCTTTCGGGGGGGGGGGGGGGGGCTCCATC
>VUQH01026339.1:23545-37145 GCA_015106775.1 Etroplus canarensis
GATATATAAAAATATAAAAAAATATAAAAATATATATATATATATATATATATACATACACTGTCCCATAGGGGCAAAAAAAAAAAAAATTACAGCATAATACTGTCAGCTGTTTGGTTTCCACAGTCTATGGTAATGTCAGAATTAAATAAGAAATTGAGGCAGATATATCATAGACATCAGAAACACTGTCTTACCTATCCTTCTCTGAAAACCAACTCTACCACGCTAAGGATGCAGCATCCATTTACATCCCCCGCCTCCCTACGAGCGCCTCAGCAACCACAGACCATAATATGTTGCCTTGGTGATGGCTTTTGCAGCCTGTCGCTAAGGCAGCCCGTTGGCAACACATTAGTGAAAAGAAGGAGAAGATGAAGAAGAGGAAGGGGGAGAAAGAAATTGGGGGGGAGTGAAGAGGATGGAGAGAAGCATGAATGATAAGAGGGTCAGAGGTAGAGAAAAAGAAGAAGAGGAGGAGGGAAGGATGAAAAAGTGAGAGAAAAGGGAGAAGAGGACAGAAGGTGTTTCAAAACGAAAACAAAGTACAGGAAGCCTGTACACTTAAAAAGCTTTCCACAGCTTCACCTCTTCTCTAAAACGAAATCATGACTAATGACTAATTACAACTGCCTCTCTTCTCTTGTTTATTTGTTGTTATTTAGTAAGCTCTTTACTAATGAGAGAAGAGAATGAAAACATATTAATGCATTGCCATCAGGTCAACACATTTTACATAAGTACCATTAACAGCAAGCTGAAAATTCTCTGTGTGTACCATGTTAGAATATAAAACTGTGACATAATGATGGACTGTGAGTAGTGGCCCAGAGAGATGTAGAGCCTATGGGGATATTAGTTTATTGCAACTGTAAAGCATTTAGTACATCCTCATACAAGACTTACTGCTATAATAAGAATAACATGATGCTGTTAATATTTCTCACTAAACCATAACTTTGCAACCATAATAATTGCATAAGTGAAATGATACAAAATGAGTATCTTATCATAGGCTGTAAAGTGTTTTCCTGCCACATTTCACATTCATTTTTCCCCAATTTGTCCTTGCTTTCTCTTTGCAGAAAAGTAATATTTCTCTGCATATAATTGGACATAATTAAAAAAAAATAAAACTCTGCAAATGAAGGGCAATGTGAAACTATCATAACCATGATTTATTATTCAGCATGGGGAACAACACAGAAAACCTTTTCTACTACCCTTTGGTGCAGCATATTATCCTTTTCTGTAACTAGCAAAAGTGTGTGAAAATGATTCTCAGTTTTGGGAATATGATGACTTTACTAGTAACTAATATCAAGAGAAAGTGTTTGACTACATAAGAAATTTATTTTAGAAAAAAACTCTTGGCTTATGTTTTAGAATTGATTGAAAATAAATTATTGAAGTCTGATAGGCTGAGTGTTTGGCAGGATGTTTGGGGTAGTTGTTAGGCTGGGGCTGTTGATTTTGGGTAGCTGCTCAGGATATAAAGGGTAAGATAATCCTTTATTCATCCCACAATGGGGAAATTTCAGGGTGGTTGTGGTACTGTTATTAAGCAGTGGGGAAATTTTATGTAATGGTTGTTTTATGTTTTAAGAGTCTTGCTATGTAGCCCTGCAATAGATGGCTAGTTCAGAGTGCTCTCGCCCTATGATAGCTGGGATAGGCTCACTGAATTGGATAAGTGGTTAAGAAAATGTATGGATGGATGACATCTTTCTATGTAGTGCCTCTGAGATTACAGGCAATTCTTAAGTTATCACTGTAGGGTACCTTACAATTTGTAAAGCAAGAAAGCATAATGCATGCATGCATGCATATAATTGATGAGTTTCATAATGTATTAGGGTGTAAGAAATATAAGATGGAACTGACAAGGTACAGTAGGAGTAAAGAAAAGTGAAATGGAAGAAAAGACTAGTGTCTCAGAAAGCCACTGACTTAATGGGTTTTTATCAAGCTGTATTTACCTTGCCAACAAAATCTAAACATTTCCCATACCCGATGGTTTCTAATCACATTATTGATCTCAAAAAGGGCTGATGACTCCTCTAGAGATGTCTTATTTGCTGATGCTAAAAGATTTTAACTGTTCGAGTACAACTGTGACTGTGATTTCTGGCTAATTAAAAAGAAAGTTTACACAGGGCTCTGTGTATTCTATGCGAAAAACTAAGTACACTCCATGATTCAGCAGTAATAACTTGAAGTTTTCGGTATGACTTTATCAGGCTCTGACATTGTTGTGGAGGAATTTTGGCCCACTCTTCTTTATAGCTTTGCTTCAGTTCATTAAGGTTTGGGGGCAATTCTTTCTGTTCAGTTTTCTTAAGGTCCCACCACAGCATTTAAATCAGGTTGATGTCTGTTTGACTGGGCCATTGCAACACTTGATTCTTTTCTTTCTTAGCCATTCTTTAGTAGATTTGCTGATGTGCTTGAGATCATTGTCTTGTTGCATGTCCCAATTTTGGTCAAGCTTTAGCTGTTAGACACATGGCCTCACATTTGATTTTAGAATGCTTTGGTATAAAAAGGAGTTCATGGTCAAATCACTGTTTTTTGTCAAAGGTGTTGCTGTGAAGTATGGCAAACCATCTGCACGTTGAGCTTGCCTGTTGAGCTTATTCAGTATTTTTCTAGTTGCACTGTCATGAACGTAGCCAACTTAGGCTTGTAGAGTCTGAGATGTAGCACTTGGGTTTTTCAAATCTCTGAGCATTGCACGGTCTGACCATGGGGTGAATTTGCTTGGATGCTGACTCCTGTGAAAATTGTGGCATTGTGTTAAAAAAACACCTGAATGTTCCAGACCAGCAAAGTGCCAAGACTTCTGCTTTTATAGAGGTGATCACACTGGCTGATGACCTATTAATCAAACACATTTGATTAGCAGCACCTGTCTGCTACTTACCCTCTTAGTTCCGATGGAAGCACTACGGGTGTACAGTACTTGGTGTTTTATAGCACTGCATAGAGTCCCAAGAAAACTTTTTTTTTTCTCACATGACTGCATTTTATTTCTTCCTTCTAGCTGATATAGGGGAATGCTAGATTTTAATACTCACCCTCTGCTACATTTAGTTATTAAATGCTTTTCCTGAACCATTTCAGATTATTTACCCACTGATTTCATTGAAGTAAGGCAACATCAATCTCAAGTACAAACTGTATTTTATTCTGTATTTTTTCTTTAAGAAGCTGCATTTTACTGCAGCTTTAAAAATGCTATCTGTTAAATGAGTTTGTTATTTGCTGTGATGGAATGAGCTTCATTTATCTTTAAAACTAACAGACTGAAAATTTTTGTTTAAAGTTGCGATAAAAGCAGGCTTTCATTTGCTCTTAATTCTCATGTGTTTGCCATTTTGTCTGGTTAAACGAGCATTAAACATCTTGCCCTCCCTCCTCCTTTTCTCAGTTGCAGGCACCTGATCTGACAGCAAGTGTTACCTCAGTGTCACAGAGAGAAACCATATGTGAATGAGAACACATATACAAGCTCCTTCACTAACACAGAGGGTCTCCATCTGGTGTGCGTGACAGAGGATGTCCCAGCAAAGCATAAAACAGCACCCAGTTAGGTCCTATAAATAGAGAGCATCATGTGCAGTTAGCACCTCTCTGCTCTCCTGCAGCCAGTCCCTCTGTCACACTGTACAATTTGTGTTTTAGACAGTTGAGGTTAAAGCTAAAGTTAATCTTGTGTACCTTATCACCAAGATTAACATCTGACAGAAAGTCAGATTGTGGTGACAAGGAGGGGCCAACGGAAGGAAGAAAACTCATAGACAGATTTATTTGTGTTTTGAAAGGATAAATGGCATTAATCTTAACAGATCCATTACTGTAGGATGATTATGTTAGAGGAATTTTTCACTTAATACATAATGTTACATTTACTTTTATCAATTAATTAATTTGTTAGCATACAGAACAGCTGTTCTACAAGATTTGGACATCTCCACAAACACAAACTTAAAAGTGTACCATTTTAAACAAATAAATTCAAAGGCGGTACATAAAAAAGCCTCTTTACCAGAAGGTAACACATAGTCATATGCGCTTAACACACCAACACACATGCACATAACCTCCATATGGTCAGTGGCTTCCTGATAAGGGTGTTTCACATCTTTAATTAGTCAGGATATCTTGTCAAGTGTGGTTTCACAACTGACACACACACACACACAGCTGCCTGAGTGTAATATGTACGTGCAAAAAAAAATGAAGTGGAGCGTGCATGACAGACTGACTGGGTTGTCCATTAATTGGCAACGCGAATGACATCAAGTATGTATGAGAGGTTGCCTATTTGGCCAATTTACTTCTGAAAAATAAATCTTTTGGATAAAAGAGAGTGCAAACTCTATGTTATATGCCAACAATGACATATGTTGGCCGTTTAACTTTATTTAAAAGAAAGTATATACATTATACATACGAGAGAAAAACGAAAAATAATCATTCTATTTAACAGTGGATACATCATACTTTTGATAGTCCCACAGTAAGAGCCCACAGGAAACCATTGTGAGCTTCATAAAAGCAGACTAAGTGAAACCCTTTGTACTTTGAATAATAACAGGCTGTTTGATCTTACTGACAGCGGAACAAAGCCTGACTCTGATGAACATGTCAGGGCTCTGGTGACCTTTAGGTGTGTCTGACAGTTCAAACACAGTGACAAAGACCAAATGCAGACACCACACGCAGGCATAAAGGTGATATAAGCTTGATAACCAAGGATGACATGGGTGGACGGGATACTAGTTGGTGGTGGTAATGCACTATTTGTTGTTTGCCAACAGCCAATAAAATTTACAAGAAGAAGAAGAAGGAGAACACTCCTGAGATTATGGGCAACCTTTGATGACTTCTAAATTAGTTTTCAGTTGTTACAAAATAAGGAAAAACTTGCTCTGCCCAAGTGTAAAAATACAATTCTCCCCAGCATATATAAAGCTCACGTTTTCATTTCTCCAAGAAGTAGAGATGCATTTAATATTCACAATTCAAAGATTTTTCATATAAAATGAAAATTATTGATCCCTTATATATTCCTTTGTGTGTTTGCAAGTGAAATGGTAGGCACTGTGTTCCAGTGCAGAAGGAAAAAAGTGCAAAAGCAGAGCAGGGCAAAATGAGTGAAAGAAACAGGATTTAATGCCTTTAGAAAAACCCTCTAATGTTTAATTTACCTACTCAGGTTATAAATTTATTTGACATTCAAGCCAATATCTGTGTCTAAAGCCTTAAATCGTCTGTCCCCGATGTTTGTCTGGACCATGCTGTTGATTTCATTAGATTTAATTAATATCCTGACAACTGAGTACAAACATAATGAATCTGCACACACTTGAGGCACACTTTCATACCAGCTGAGACACATCTTCCCTAAACTGTCAGAGATTGCCTATGTACTGTATGTGACAGACATTAAACACACCACTCGTGTCTTCGCCTCAGTGTTTATTCCCTTTACCTTTTTTTCTATCTCTTCTTCCGTCAGAGTCCTGTAATCCTGGCAATCAGTTGCTGTGACAGGAAATCAAACAGGATATGACAGGCTGATTGGAGCCTTAGCCTCGCTTTCTGTGGAAAAAGAGATGTTGTGACCTTGTCTTGTTCACCAATAATAATTGCCTACAGGAAAAAAATCCTCAGCACATGTAGAGAACTCAAGAATTTACTGCATATTTTGCACCCAGCAAGCTAATTTTAAAATTAGATGTCTTTTTCTGCCCTTGTGCTTTCATACATTCTGAAAAAATCTAGTTATGTATTATTGCCACTGCATACATGCTTTTATACTTTCTTTCCTCTCCTCTTTACCCTCCAAATGATGTACTAACACTCTGATTTGCAGGCTGCATGATTGGCTTTTCTCATTCCTCTTTTACCCTTTACTCAGCTTCTCCCCTGCTTCATACAGAATAACTCAGGAGTAATTCAAATCTCAGACAGAAAGGCTTAATTATCACGGTGAGCATTATTAATGATGACTGACGTGGCATTTTGTAATTACATCACAAATATTAGCAGCAAATAAGGAAAACAAATGTTCTCCACATGGCACCATTTGACCTGATTCAACCCAGTTAGAGGCTCCTGTGATCTGATTATTGTGGCTAAAGTAAGTCATACAGATGCCAATGAATGCACACAGCCACACCCATATAAACACAGGCATTCAGACATTAGCTTTGAGATAGAGGATGAGTTTAATGTGCTTTTAACATGCCTGCTTATCGACCTGCTGCCCTGCTACAAGGGAGTGGGATATGTCGGGAGTGGACAATGGCCCCCAGTAGAAGATAAGCAACTCTAATAAACAAGAAGGTCATCATGGCGCTTCAATGTTTTTATTGTGTGGCTGTTACTGACTGCAAAGCAAATTTTCTCCGTGGGACAATAAACTTTAATTCTTCATAAATTACAAGTAGAGGATGAGAAGAGAGAGAAAAAAGGATAGTGAAGGGACGAGAAGACAAAGAGAAGGACAAACATCCTAGAATAGGCCGAAATAAGTCAGAATAACAATAACACTGGACTATCTATAGCTTTCAAATAGGAATTTCATTTTTTGAGTGTTTTGTTACAAGATTTGACATATGGGTAATGTAAACCTGGTGGATCCAGTGCGATGGTCGTTACAAAGGAGAAAACAAATGGGGTGTCGCTACCATTTAACAAGGGCTAGAGTCCCTACTGTAGCATGCCAGTTCGTGTCTGCCCTGTGCTGTGCCTTGTGTGCCATTCTCTAGGATTCTCTCCCCCATTTCTTGTCTATGCTACACTGCACTAACCAAAAACCACAATCTCATTGACATAGTAGCTTATCCCACTCAAAATCCCTCACTGCTCAAAGGTTTTTATGATGTGTGAAGTACAAAAAGAAAGTGATAAGCTTTCTTGCCACTTGTTGGTTGTGTTGCACAAACTAATAACAATTAAAACCCACTTAGAAGTCAAGGAGGTCTACAAACAGTCATAGCCGGGACAAATGAACCTTTTTAATACCAGATGAACGTATTTGACTTCAGGAGTATTATTACTACACAGCCAGTATTTATAATGGCCATAAAAGCTTGAAAATATGTGAATGCATCAACATGTCATATCATTGACCATATTACTGATGGTCAATGCAGACAGCACAGACAACTACGACCTTGACCTGGAGCACGGTTTGGGTGAAGACCCATCAGGTGATCATTGCGTGCAAGTCTCACTAAAATCTGATCGATACTCTAGGAACAGTTGCATTTTTTGTGAATTGTGGACAGAAGGACTATAGACACCTCACTTTACTAATTTTTGCTCTTTAATCTGTTGGCTGGATGAGCAAAAAAAGGAGTAAACACCATAACCACAATGTAAAAGCCCCAACAAAGTATATAAAGGACTTCTTCTGCTTCTTCTTTTTTCGGCTGTTCCTGTTAGGGGTCGCCACAGCGGATCATCTGCCTCCATCCCATCCTATCCCTTGCATCCTCTTCCCTCACACCAACCCTCTGCATGTCCTCCTTCACTACATCCAGGAATCTTCTCTGTGGTCTTGCTCTGCTCCTCCTGCCTGGAAGCTCCATCTTCAACATCCTTTGTCCAGTATATCCACTATCCCACCTTTAAACATGCCCAAACCATCTCAGCCTTGCCTCTCTGACTTTGTCTCCAAACTTCTCAACCTGAACTGTCCCTCTGATATATTCATTTCTAATCCTGTCCATCCTGGTCACTCCCAGGGAAAATCTCAACAGCTTCAATTCTGCCACCTCCAACTCTGCCTCCTGTCTATTTGTCGGTGCCACCGTCTCTAAACCTGCCATCATAGCAGGTCTCACTGCTATCTTGTAAACCTTCCCTTTCACTCCTGCTGCTATCCTTCTGTCACAAAGCACCCCTGACACTCATCTCCACCCACTCCACCCTGCGTACACTCTCTTCTTCACCTCTCTTGTGCTCTGTCCATTGCTTTGGATGGTTGATCCCAAGTATTTAAACTCATCCACCTTCGCCACTTCTACTCCTTGCATCTTCACTGTTCCACCTGCCTCCCTCTCATTTATGCACATGTACTCTGTCTTGTTTCTACTGACTTTCATTCCTCTTCTCTCCAGTGCATACCTCCACCTCTCCAGGTTCTCTTCCACCTCCTCCCTACTCCTTCCTCTCACTATAGAAAAGTATATAAAGAACATTAAAACATAAAAAGATTAGACTAAAAGCAAAAGACCGTAATTCACCAAAACTTGACAGCAGTTTTTAATTGTTTAATATAACAGTAATTGAAAACCAAATTCTAAAAGAAAGAGTAAGAAAGCTGGTCAAATGAAAACATTACAAATCATGGCAAAAGAATGGTCTGAAAAGTCTTTGAGTTGAAATAAAACAAAACAAGTAATATTTCATGATGATTGCAAAGAAGAGTGTTTCCATTACTAATCCCAAAATTTTACAGTAAAGGCCTGATGATATGAAAAAAAATTTCAACCTTTCACTGAACCAAAAACACCCATTTAGTCTTGTACCAACTGAGGATTCTTAATACCGGAGTCTTCCACCCACTTGATACATTTAAAGGCCAGTGTGTCTTTCTCTGTCTCTGTTGCAATAAATTACACTGGTAAAGCCTCTGGCAGAGATTCAGACCCAGGAGAGGAAAACACACCAGCACACACATACACGCACGCTCGTGCTGAACCACTTCGTTCCACTCCACCACTCAGATCAAATCTACACTGGGACCAACTAGGAGGTAGCCATTAATTTTTGACCTCAGTTTGACAGAACATCACAAACGCCCCTTTGTGAACCCTCTGCAAACTACAGAGGGAATCACCAGATAACTCAGGCAGGGAAATTACGACCAAAAGCTTGCAAATCCTGACACCAGCTGTTCCATCTGTAAAGCTAATTAAACAAACAGCCGACTATCATTGGACGACTTCCCTTTATGTTCAATAAGGCTCAAAGGACTGACAAAAAAATGAAGGTCTGAAACAGAAACCCAGTGATTCAAGTTTACAAGCAATTTTTGGACATCAACAAATTAAATCTTGAAAATTAATGTTTCACTGAAATGCCTGGTCAAACCAGTAAGTGGTAGTTTTATATATTTGAGCTAACCACTAACATGCAAGCAAATCTCAACCGTACTAGCATTTTCCAGTTACAATATATACCTCCAAGCTTTTTTCTCTATACTGGGCTGTTACCCTTAATTGCATTTTAATTTCAGGACTGCTGATTACCCAGAGAACTCAGACCCTGTGCCTTGACACTCAGCAGCCATCTTGGTGATCATTCAGTTAAGCTCACCAAGTCCCCAACCTAATGAATGAATTACCAGGGGCATAAAAACTATGTGTATAAAATCACCACTCAGAATCAGAATACTTTATTAATCCCCAGGGGGAAATTACTTAATCACATGTGTTTACAACCACTAAAAAAGGTTTGGTTATTTTTCTCCAAAATACAATTTAAAAGGTTATAACTATGACCCTCAGGTTATACTTATATTACAACTGAGCACAGGTACAAAACAGCATTGCTTCTTTTGTGGCTCAAATCAGGGTGCTAATGCGATCAGCGACTCTGACTCTTCCCACTGGAGCATATAAGAAAATTTCATGCTGATTCACATTATGGATACACCAAGAAAAGCCAAGAGAAATAAGTGGTACACTCACCTACATTTTGCCTAACTTACCCAAAGCATGTAGATATGCCTGCTACTGTACACCAGAAACTGCTGAGAACCTGGGTCCTTGGTTAACTGTGAATTGGCTCTTGGGGTCAGGAGCAAGACCACCTCAATGTTTGGTCTTACAGATATTCTCACATAGATTTCCATTCAGGATTCTTTGGGTTCCACGTTGCTCTTTTTTTAAATTAGAATCACATATGGTTTAAGTCTAGGCTTGTACTTTTGCTATGGGTGATGTTTTTCCTGCTCATTATGAAAAAGTCTATTTATGGGAGCACCCAGAGCCTAATGTGGAAGTAGCCCATTAGACCATTTATAATAAATCTGAAATAATTAATAAGTGGATGACTCCTCAACAGGTTTTAGTTTTCCACATTTTAACATCAGCATTTACACATTGCTGCTTCTTCAGATTAAACGTTCATATAATAAGACTGCCTTTGAGACAGAAAGCGCTTCTCAGCAGCAGGCTTTAGGGTTCAGGTTAATGAGCCATAACAGAGTGAATATTAGCCATTTAACCAGTGATGGTCTGGCCTTGTGCACTGCAGCAATGTCATAATTCCCTCCAATATCTGAGCTAACAACCAACCCCGACAACACAGAATATTCAGTAAAACGCAGCTGAATCCAGGCGTTCAGGAAGGCATATGCTCTGTTCTGTAGGAAAGGACAAACCTGCAGTAAACTGACCTTGACAACAGGACATTTTCAAAGGATCCTTTCACATTTAAAGCTATGGCAGGCAATTTCATTTCCTGGCAAACTGTGCAGCTTCAAGAGGAAACCATCTGAATTGTTTTTGAAGTCCAGCCCACAAATCTTACAGAATACTGTCAGGAAGGTGTCTCTAATGAGCCAGCCTGAGCCACACTATAATTCTTTATTCTTTGCTAAAAAGGCGGATAGTGTAATGTTAGTCCATGTTTTTTTGCGTACATTTCAGAGATTGTCTTTTTTCACTACTACAATACCACTGGTTTGGAATGTTGTAGATATTTAACTACATACCGGGTCTATAAGTATTGAATATCAGTCCATCTTGGCTTTTCACTGTTTTTACTGTTTACAGAATTTGTTCCATACACAAATGATGCTGGTACAACAAAATTTACTGTATGTCTACCATGTACATCTGCCTTGTCCTTCAGCAAGGATCCAAACCACCAGCATTCATGTTATTGTCCGCTCTGAATAAGAGTCCCAACATAAGTTTCTTCATCTTTTTATTGATTCTTCTGTAAGTTAATACCCACAGCATGGTCATCGTGATCTTCTGATGAATTGTGTGCTCTTTAATGGTCCACTGGAGTCCTCTACCATCACACAAAAGGACAAAGATAAATCTCCCTTACTGTAGGATTACAGAGTCATCTGCTCCACTGAGCAAGCCTCTCCTCCACACCTCAAACATGTCTCTCTTATTTCTTAGGTTAACTTTATACTGTACACTTCCATCAACACATTTCTGACTTTGACTTTCTTTTTCACTCTCAAACTCTACCTATTTGTCTTTCCATGCTCCTCCACTCAGTCTCACCTCTGCATTTCTGGAAGGCTGCGTTTCATGCTCACCATCTTCTTAGCTCAAATGCTGAAATGTATTTTCTTTCCACATCTTCATTCATTTTCTTTCACTTCTGCTCAGATACTGGCTACAGTAAACGTAAATCAGTTCTGAGAATGCAAGAGAATAATACCTCATCTGATTCAATAGATGGGCATTATTGATGTAGCATTACTTTAAAATGGCAATAACAGTTCATGACAACTAGCAGCACATCATTTATCTATATCTATGTAATCATCACTGTGAAAAACCAATGCAGATTCTTTCCTTTTGTAAATATTTTATAGGGTAAATTTATCCGGCAGGCTAAATTTAGATTTCATAAATATACAGTCTGTTCTAACTTATAATATTATCTATTCTACTTTCCATTATTCTGTTGTTGTTGTTACCCAGACCTCCCTTCTCAAGCCAGCCAAGAGATGTAATCTCTCCGGTATGGCCTGGACCTAGCCCGAGGCCTCCTCCTGAGAGAACATGCCCAAAACGCCTCACCTATGAGGCATCCAGAAGACATCCTGGTTAGATGTCTGAACCCCCTTAGCTGGCTCCTTTCAGAGTGAAAGAGCACTGGTTCTACTCTGAGCCCCTCCTGAGTGACTGAGCTCCTCACCCTATGTCTAAGGGAGCTCCCCAACACCCTTCAGAAGAAGCTCATTTCCACCACTATCCGTGACCTCATCCTTCCAGTCACTGCCCTGACTATAACCGAGGGCAGGAACGTAGATCAACGTATAAATCAACAGCTTCAATTTCACTTGAACTCCTCCACGTGGGGCAGTAACTTGTTCCCAATCCGAAGTGGGCACTCCACCCGTTTTTGACTGAGAACCATGGCCATGGAGGTGCTAATTCTCATCCTAGCTACTTCACACATGCCTGCAAACCACCCCATTGAAAACTGGAGGCTGTGGCTTGATGAGGGAAAAAACCACATGATCCCAAAAACCAAGATCCTAAGACCACCAAACCCAACACTCTAAATCCTTTGGCTCCCAATCAAACCGAAAGGTCCTTATGTTCTATATTACATATGTCAGTTTTCTGTGAGAGAACTACTCCTACTTAAAAAACTGTCCTGTAAAGGTCCATTCCGATCTGATGACTTATGAAAATTAAAATTCGATAAACCAGTTTAAAAGTTACTTAAAAATATTGGTCCAGAAACAGGGAATTATCACTTTTAGTGTGGTCATTATTTAATGGTTAAAAAAACAATGAGCATATGCTTGTAAAACTTTTGTTTAGATCTACATCTTGCTAACACTTCTACTAGTGGTGCTTTTAGCACGGGTGTCACATGCCATAGCAGACAAAGAACCCCTTATTTTTTCCACACTTTCCCACTGACATTTAACAAACCCACAAATGTCTACAGCTGCTGAATGTCAGAGTTGTTACAAGCTTCAGACTGCCCTTTTAAGAAAATCTATTTTCTGGCATGTACTCAATATCAAGTCAACAGGATTGCACATGTAACATTACAGGTCTGTTCTTTCACTTCGCTAATAGACAAAACATGAAGGTTGGTGTACATCATCCACAGCTGATTGCAACAGTTAGATTGAGTTTGTATTTGAAGTTAAAATGCATGACAAAGATGAAAGTACCACAGCTGGAAATTAAATCACAGGTCCGCTCTGTGCTACTCACACAGTGGATTGGATTTTTAAAATACAGCCTGTCGCATATGATACCTCTCATATGTCTCATGCTTATATAGCAGTCCTGTCTGTTTGCTCTCATTTCTACCTTCCTTTTATCATTTGTCTCTTCTGACCTCTTTTTTCTCACCTCTTACTCCCCACCTCTCTTCATCGCAGTTCTTAACACAGCGACCCTTGAAGCCACTTTTCCCTCCAGGCTGTTGCACAATCAGTCCCTACACTACCACCGGAGTCATCACATAATAATCCCTCTATTTCAGTCTCTTTCAGGCAGTCAGTCAGTGTGTGATTATATTAGTGTTCCTCTTCTCTGCTCAGGCGAGCTCCAGATACCCACAGTTCCATTCTGCCTCATTAGTCATTGTTTCTGCACTGGATGATTGGGTAAGGCTTTCCACCATGTCTACAAGTGAATTAGTCACAACCTTTCACAGAGGAATAAACAGGAGAAACCCAGTATTATGAAACAATAATACCAGCTTTGTGGTACTAAGAAAGAATGGGCGGCAGCACAGGAACAAGCTCTGAGCACAAGATCGGTAGAAGCTGGGGTCTACCACACCAGGGAAGACCCCAGGTGCAGGCTGTGGAGAGATGCTCCAGAGACAATCCAGCACATAACAGCAGGGTGCAAGA
>VUQH01026344.1:0-12438 GCA_015106775.1 Etroplus canarensis
TGTCACAGAGGGATAGCAGCAAGAGTAAAAGGGAAGGTTTACAAGACGGTAGTGAGACCTGCTATGATGTATGGTTTGGAGACGGTGGCACTGACAAAAAGACAGGAGGTGGAGCTGGAGGTGGTACAGTTGAAGATGCTGAGATGTTCACTGGGAGGGACCAGGATGGACAGGATTAGAAATGAGTTCATCAGAGGGACAAGGCTGAGATGGTTTGGACATGTTCAGAGGAGGGATAGTGGACATGTTGGACAAAGGATGTTGAGGATGGAGCTGCCAGGCAGGAGGAGAAGAGGAAGAGCACAGAGAAGGTTGATGGATGTAGTGAAGGAGGACATGCAGGGGGTTGGTGTGAGGGAAGAGGATGCAGGGATAGGATGAGATGGAGGCAGATGATCTGCTGTGGCGACCCCTAACGGGAGCAGCTGAAAGAAGAAGAAGAAGAAGAAGATTTACTGGAGTCATTATCTGACAGAGTGGAAGGAGCAAAGCATTTCTTCTTCACCAAACCCCTGGAAACACAGCAAACTATGTTCCTCAAAGCCAGCAGAGGAACACTTTTTATATCTGTAGGTCTCTGAATGCGTGGAGTACCATCAAACTGTCCAACATGAGAGTTTGTTGAAAGATTTTTGAAGCATAAACTTCCTCTTTTTCCATCTGGCTTCTGTGAGCACGCATTTTAACACCTCAACAAACATTTGCCCATTGAATAACTTTCAAACTTCAAAAATCATCTTCTAGTTGTCATGGTAGTAAAATGGTACGAAGTGGTCCTGGTACAACAACAAGAGCTGAACGCAGACAGACAGATATTGATGCTGTTTCCACATCAAACAGAGGTCGGGTCAGACTTACAAAGTAAGAAATGTAGAGCAGATTATTACAGTGATGGAATTCAATGTGTCTTTCTTTGTTGTTGTTTAAAAACAGCTTATCTGGTTAGTTTTGAACCAACATCCACACATTTTCTCCAGGTGCTCAGCCTACTCTCACTGTAGCCTGTTTTTAAAAGAGTAAATGATACTTTTAAGCAATTCATGGTTATGCAAGTCTCAGTTCTGTCTGTTAGAGTGATCACCACTCTGTGCCTGATGTTAGCGTTATAATCCCAAGGTTGCTACACTGTGAGTGAGAAATCATATAGATCTGTAGGATAAAGAATGGACTCTGGAGTGGGAGGTTGCAAGTTTGAGTCATCCGTGGCGTAAACTCTTTTCCTTTTCCTACTGAGAATGTTTTATCCGAATCAACAAAGAGAAGGTAGAAAGCAATTTTTGAACACAAAATTCTCTTTGCTCTAACGTCCAGCAGTGATGTTGAGGAAATGTTCAACAGCGACCTCCGTCGGACGCGGAGGGAACGTCAGTGACGTCGACTCATCTTTCATTCGGAACTATTTTTCGGCCCTGGCTAGATATCAGCAAGGAAATGCCAGGCGACAGTCACCCAGCGTCGAAATGTTTGCTGGATAGTTGCAAAATGAGTTCCCTCGACGTCAGTTCAAAGTATTTCTTCCTTGCAAACGTTTTCACGTTGAATAACCATCGACTGGCGGCTTTTGTTGACATCCAGTTACGGTTGAGAAAGTAGTTCCACAAACCTGAACCGGTGTCGCAGATGTTCCCTCTGTGTCAGTTCAGGTTAGTTGTTGAGTGTTTTCTACTATCTCTCTCTCTCTCTCTCTCTATTGGTTAGGACAAAATGAAATGAACAAAAAATTCTAAACAGCAAGAATGAGAAACGAAAATGTCTCCCACAGCGCCCCCGGGGGTTATAATGCTGACATCGCGGACAGAGAGGCAGTGCTTTTAACAGGAAGGTGTCTGACCCAGTCTCTACATGGAAACAATGTCAACATCCGTCTGTCCACGTTTCAGGTTTTGCCACCGTGCCGCGATCAGAGCAACTTCTTGGGACGCTCACGCTTGGTTGCGATCTGTGGTCTGGATTACGTGAGCCATTTTGCGAGGGGACGGAAAAGACCATTTTAGAGAAATTGTGACAGCTGGTCACGGTCACACAGAAGGTGACTGCGGTGACTTTAACTGCTGCTTCACTGACACAGCCGTGAACAACCAACATCCGTATATCTGAGTCACTTTGAGCTCGTCTCCTGACAGGTTGATTTGAATCTCCTCCCTTTGCGACACTGGTTGACACCTGCCATGTTTGCTCGCATGAAACGCTCCACTTTGCCGCCGATGAACGGGTAACTCTGGTGACAGGACCCTGCTCGAAACGGACTTGCGCACATTTCAGCCGCTCTGGGGCGGTTTTTCATCATTTGTGTTTCGGTTTTTACAGAGTTTGAGCGCTGGCTGGCACGCAGCATGGGAACCACAAACACGTGTATTTTTGAGTAAGCTGCAGCTGAGGTCACACTGCTATTTAAAGGCAAGTAATCTCAGCTTCAGCTTTTGAAGCTGTGAAGTCACAGAAAACGTCCTGTTTTTTTTTTCTGCTGGGAGGGGGAAAAAAAACCGGAACATTTTGGTGTAAATCGTGAAAAAAAAAGGATGACGTCTTTGTCAGTGAAACGACTGTAAACCTGAGCCGGCTGCGGCTCACACCCCTGGTGTAAATTATTGGGCTATGTGTGTGTGATATGTTACTGTTGGCTCCGTGGTTTTATGATACTGAATGCTGTACATTTTTCATAAAACTTCAGCAGCCAGTGCAGGCTCTAACACGAGTTTAATCCTCTTTATTACACTGGTATTACCAAATGTAATGTAAATAGTAAGCAGTGAATAGTGAAAGCTGAGCCTGAGGATGAATATGGGGAATTCTTATGGCATAAAATCTTTTTAAACTGACGTTATTAACAAATCACTGTTGTGCTATCAGATGATTAGGAACATCATAGAGATGAAAGCTCGTTGAAGGGGCCCCCTGTGAATTTTCGCCTAGGGCCCCGGCAGACTCTAGAGTCACCCCGGTGATGGACAACTGACAGCAGTCCCAGACCCTGACAGTGACAGGAGGGACCAGGTGTGGGTCAGATTTTCAAAATAAAGCATAGTCTAGTTTTTTCCCTTTGTGGAGCATGCCTTCCTTTGGCCCCTCACAAGAGCTTTTATTGTTATTAAGTATTCATAATAATAAATTATTAATGACCGACAGTTAAACATTGTGCTCATCTGTATAGATTTTTTTTTTACCGCCCTGATTAATAGGATTTGTTGCAGCACATCGGTAACAATGCCACATTCATTGTCTGTCTTGGAATTCAAACCATTTTCCAATGCTTAGCTAGGAATTCATTTAAATTCTTGAGTTAATGTAGTCTTTTAGGTTGATTCACTTCGGGTTGATTCATTAAAACGTATTCATTTGGTAAATTATCAGTTGTTTCGATCTCCAGCCAGCATTCCATTGGTGTTTCAGTTTACAACTCATTCATAATATTTATCTTTTAACGTTCCTTGAAGTTAAACAACGCGGATAATCTCAGTCTGCAGTTTGATTTAAGCGGGTCTGTGTTTCCTCTCCTGGACATAATCACAGAAGCATTTGTTAGTGGTGAGTGCTGCTGAGCTCTCTGATAGATGCGAGGTCTTCGGGGTTCTTTTTCAAATCCAGCTATCCGGAGAGACTAGGTTTAATGCTCAGCCAGTCCAAGTGGGACTTGATCCAGAACTTGCCTCGCTGGGATCTTATTTGGCCGGATCCTGCTTTTTCTCTTGCCACTATAAAAAACACATTTTCCACTCCCATTATTCATTAATTTCCCATTGACATTACCGTGCACTTTGCTCCCACAGCCGCTATAGTAGCAACACAGATGCCAGCTGCCCATAAAGGACACACTGGGTAGAAAACAAGGTCATCTTTGTGCAGTGTACCTCTATTGATAGGACCGAATGTCATCCCAGATAAAACAAGGAAAAAAAAAATCTATGACACAGTGAGGCTGTTACACTCATTACACTCCAGATCAAAGAATGGACTTTTCTATTCATAGATCTGTATCAGTAGCAAGGCCGGATATGAGGGACTGGTTTTGTGTGCAAAATCGGACAACTCTTAGACGCTTCCAGGAGTCTGAAAGCTCAGCTTGTCCTGTAGCTAAGGTGTAAATGGTAACCCTCAGCTATGCTGAACTAGGGCAGTTTCATGGCAGCCTGCAGCTGTGTGAGGCTCTCTTTCTAAAATCAGCAACCCGCAGCCGGCAGCGCTCGAACTGTACGCGGTCCTGTAGATTCATGATTTTAAACTGTACCAGTCTGCGACGTGCGTCACGTGGGAGTCGCGGCGTATATGAGCTTGCAGCGTTTTATCATGAACTCATGGCAGGATTGGGGCTTTCTGAAAACTGATATCACCGCAAAATAATCCAAGAATTACCCCAGCTGACCTTTCACCTGCTGGTAAATTCTGCGTTAAATGAGAAATGGGTTTGTGGTGGTGCTTATATGAGCAGAAGACGCGCATGTTCATCTGTATGGTTATATAGAGAGAGAGAGCTTCATAGTTTTTCTCCCACATGGCTAACTTTGCATAAATAAAGGGCATAGGCATCTTTCATATTGCTACCTTTCATTCCACGTCAGTTAAGCGTTTTACAGGTTCTGCCTGTAAATACAAGCTGCCAAAGTTCACCTCTAGTAGTTGTTCTGAGCATGGCAATTCTTCTGTAAAGTCCTGTGGATGGCAAGAACTGCTGCAAAAGAAAGACGAAATGCAGTATTACTTATACAATATTGGGAAATTGATGCACGTGCACTTATGCGAACAGTATGCTGCATTTTCATTTGCACTGAATCATTAGATTAGCCTGCTAGAGTCGTATCAAGAGTTATATGTAGACATTTGCGTGGACGTGTCCTAAATTTAAGCAGTTTGCTCACATTTCAACATGAAGCGGTTCATCACTGATATTAATAATGCAGCTGAATTTTGACAGGATGAGTTCAGTTTGTGGCAGCCTCTCGTCAAGTGCTAGACACACAGAGGTTTTGATCCCGTGGCAGTGCAAGATCAGGACAGCGATTCTTCCTCTGAGGAAAATGAACATATTAGTCCATGCAGCAGACAGCCCGTCATGGCCAGTATGTATAAACAGACAATTCTATAAACAATTCTTTTTGTCAGATGAAAAGTAAAGATCTAGATGTCTGCCTAGGCTGTCTTAACCTATGCCACAAATGTAAGTAGATATGTGAGACTCATGTAACATTAACGGATATGAGCCGTATCTCATTACCTATCACTCATCGTAAGGTGCTCTTAAAAATAACCCTCTGAAATGGAGCCATAAGAACCAGGGTATCAAGCTTTAGCTGTGAATTAAGCTAGAGGTAACAGTTTGAAGAGGCTTTAGTCATGGAGGCCAGTGCATGTATACTATCATATATTCACATTATTGTCTCATGAAGATTCCATAACACATTACCTAATTACTTACTTATTACTTAATAAGACATTGGTGTACATTTTTAGTTATTCATCAGCAATCATTGCAGAGCATTATGGGAAAATCTTCATGCTCACTTGATTCGACTAGACATGTTGGAATGTTCCATTTTGCGGTCAACCTGGCATTGAGATAATCACTGTTTCTTCACTATTGTGCAAGTGTGGGTAAAATCTGAAGTTTAACCATTTGCCATAATTGCTGGGCTTCCTAATGTACAAAGAGTGAAATAGCAATCGTCATCTGAGAGTTCAAAACGCCTTTATGGATTTGCCAGAACATTCCCAAAGCATATGCATAACACCCCTTTAGATTTTTTTACATAGCCAAAAATTTGAATTATCACTGAGAGCTTCATGTTTTACTTCAGAATCAACAAATCAAATGGAGCGTGTCTAGCCAGGAGACTAACTTTCAGGTCAAGTCCCTTCAGATATTTATTTACTTTTTCCATTTACTGTTCAGTTCTAATTTTCACTTGCAAGTTCTTCGATAAGTTTTTAAAAATTCAGTCAGTTTAATAACTTTTGGCACAGTGTGGGGTTTTTTGTGTGGTAATTTTGCTTCTCTACACCACTGCAGGGGCTTTTAAATCAAACACTCAAAATGTGATTGAAGTGCGGACTTTCAACTTTAATTCAAGGGATTTGTAAAAAAAAAAAAAATTATGAACTTAGTCCCCCCATAGAGTCAAAAGTAATGGGACAAACTAACATAATTTTAAATTAAAGGATTGTTTTTAATAAATCCCATGGACATCTCCAAATGCTGTGTTTCCTCTTCCATGTCTTTATGGTAACCGCCTTCGGTTGTTGCTTGTTTGTGGGTCTCTCTGCCTGCAGTTTTGTCTTCAGTAACTGAAAAGCTGCTCTGTTGGACTGAGATCAGGTGACTGACTTGGTCGGTAAAGAATATCTCATTTCTTCGCCTTGTGAAACTCTTGGGTTGCTTTTGCGTTATGCTGTGGGTTATTTTCTATTGCACTGCGAAGTGCCATCCATACAGTTTTGCAACATACGGCTGAATCTGAGCAAAGAAGTTTATAGCCCTACCCTTCAGAAGCCATCCTGCTCCGTCTATCAGCATCACATCATCGGTAAACATCAGTGAGCCAGGTCCACTGGCAGCCATGCGTGCCTGTGCCATTACATTGCCTCCACCTTGTTTGACAGATGTTCTCTATGCTTTTCTCTTCTGATACAGGTTAACCATGGCTTCGTCTGTCCAAGGATTTTTTTTTTTAGAACTGGGCGGGCTCTTTTAGGTGTTTTGTGGCAAAATCTAATCTGACCTTCCTGTTCTTGAGCGTAACCTGTGGTTTGCACCTTCTTGTAAACCCTTTGCATTTCAGATTAATGACAATGGCTCTTGATTAAAGACTTTGACAGTGACACACCTACCTCCTTGAGTGTATTCTTGACTTGGCTGGATGTTATAAAGGGTTTCTCTTAACCAAATTAAGAATTCTGCAAACATCCACTCTACTTGTCTTCTGTGGTCTTCCAGGCCTTTTGATGTTGCTGAGCTGGACAACGTATTCCTTCTTTTTAAAGAATGTTCCATATTAGTGTTTTGGCCACACCTAAAGTTTTTGCTGCCTCTCTGATTTTAGGATAATAATGGTCTCCTCCACTTGCTTTGGCGTCTCTTTGGAGCTTACACTGAGATTTCCACTGAACAGCTACCAAACGCAAGTTTAAGAGTTAGACTCAAGAGCTTTAATCTTGCTTAGTTTGCCATGGAACAGCTAGAAAACAGGCACTGCTCGCCTGCCAATTTTTCCATTACTTCTGCGTCTCTAAAATGGTTATTATGTATAAAAATGGCTATAATACATAAACAGTTATTAAAGTTGTTTAGCCAAAGTTCCCAAAAATGTGTCATTGTCCCAAAACATATGATCGCACGTGTACACCCTTCAGTTAACCTGCTAAATGCTCCAAGTTTAACTGCTGCTCACCACTGAGAGCAGATTTTCTCAGCCTCGAACCCGCTGCAATACTCTAAAATAGGCTAATAACACAATCCTAAATGTGGTTTTTCACTACACGTGAGTCACCACCATTTAATGTAATATAAAACTCCTGTAGCCCTTGTGATGGAGCAGGTGTGTCGATTTTTAACGCGACACACTTCTGATTACAGGCTGTTTGTGTTTTCCATGTTGTCAGTGAATGAAATGCCGTCTGCTGCCATGCCAGCTTTTATGGCTGCTGCAGGGAAAGGGGTGTCTAATGTGATCTGATCTCTTTTGACAGTTTGGTATTTGGCATTGAAAGAGTGGAGGCATTATTGTATTAATCATGGAAGGGAGAGAAAAAATGGGAAAGCACAACATGGACATCCTTTTCTGTCCACTTTTGTCAACACATTTACTTACACAGTCCAGTCCCCCTGTCTCTGACGCTGGCAGTGGCTGCGCTTTGAGATAGAGAGTTGGCACACTAATCTGTTCATATTCCAGTACCCTGGGTGCAGCTTGTTAAGCATGTCATCACGCAAGCTCTTATCAGGTTAAAGTGGTTAAGTCTCTTCAGTGTTCTGTGCGCGTTAATATACAAACCTCACATCCAGAAAAGTTGGGATATTTTCCAAAATGCAATAAAACAGAGATCTTTGATATAGTAACTGAAGTGCAGCTTGAGTTAACTGACAAAAAGTACAAAGCAGAGATTTTCATGGCTTTGCCGACCCTCTTGAATTTGATGGCGCAACACACTCGACATAACTTGGGACGGAGTTTAGACACGATTGAAAAGTGCACAGAATTTTCAAGTAACACCCGGTTTGGAGGACTCCACGTTAACTGGCCTGCTGCCGGTTCAGCTCTGTCTGCTTTTTTAAACTGTATGGTGCACGATAAAGAGGAGGCTCAGACAATGGACCACTGACCGTTAAGCAGCTGAAGTGTTATATCAAGCAAAAACAGACAAATTCCCAACTGCAAAACTGCGACAGTCATTCTCCTCACTTCCAAAATGTTTAAAAAGTGTAAATAAAAGGAAAGGTGATGTAATAGAATGACAAACATACCAAAGTCCCAGCTATTGTTGAGTGTGTTGCAGCCATCAAATTCTAAATTTGTGTGTTTTATAAACTACAAGTAAGTTTCGTAAATCTTTTCGTCGTACTTTTGGCAGTTAAATTTATGTTCACGTAAATGAAAACATCACAGATGCTTGATACTCTCCCAGCTTTTCTGGAAATGGGGTTTCTGTGTGGCTTCATACTGTGTTATAATGATAAACTAACTTATTCGGCTTGGGCTGCTTTCCCCACCGTCTTCGCAACATCAATGCAAATCAGCGCCTCTAGTGTTGTATGTTTGTGGTGGTCGTTTGGCTCTTGTTTACGTGTGGTAACTGGATTTATAACAACCTATTCTGAAATGCATTCGTGATAAACTACTAGCTTTATTAAGCCTCCACCGTGGAGCCGTTATGTTTTTGTGTTGTCCCTCTGTCTATCTGTGCGTTTGTTATTAAACTTGTTGCCGCTACAGGAGCTGACTTGTTTGCTGGATCTTTACCAAACTTTGTGTGGTTAATACCTGTGATGGGTAGAAGAGCTGATAAGGATTATGAAACGGAGGGGTCGAAGGTAGAAGACACTCTGAGTCATTAGGAACTTACTAGAGAGCTGGATCCAAGATTAATGTTTTACACTAAATTACTATGATGGGTGGAAGATAGTAATTAAGTATTAATTACTATCTTTGTCTCACAGCAAGCGGGTCCAGGTGTGAATCCACCAGCTAGCCATCTTGACCCCTTTTGTGTGGAGTTTGCCTGTTCTCTCCGGGTTCTCTCTGGGTACTCTGGCTTCCTCCCACAGTCCAAACATGCAAAAGCGGTCAGGCTAATTAGCGATTTTACATTGACAACAGGTGCGAGTGGTTGCCTGCGACGGACTGGTGACCAGTCCAGGGCGTGCCCTGCCTTTTTTGAAACATTTCCTTATTAAAATGAGTCAGATGTTTACTGCTGAAACACACGCCGGTTATTATGGGTGCTGCTGAGAGTACAATGAGAAACTCAAGAAGATCATTTGAAAAATAGTCCTCAACAGACAAAATCCACTCAGAAGAGCCTTGAGAAGACCAACTCTCCAGTGACTGCTTCTTGTGATTTGTGGATAAGTGTGAAGGAGCTGCAGGGCTCTCAGATGCGTGGAAACTTAAACCAACCCTGCAACCTTCACACAATGTGCTGATCTACGTGACGGGGACAAAAGCAAGTCCCCACAATGTACACCCAGCCCCATGATGTGACTGCGTAATCAGATTTACGTCCCCGCAACATGAGTAATACCTTGACACACACACACACACACACACACACACACACACACACATTATGTTGTCCTTGGAGATTAATGACTGTATAGGTGCTGCAGTGCAGAGGAAGAGAGGCCAACAGAAGAGGACAACAGAGAGGAAAGACATGAGGGGGGGATGGTAGGCTTGCAAGAAAGGAGAACAGTGGAGGTTTTTCAAAATGAGCTAAAGAGATGGTTTGGGGTGCTTTGGTTTGATGCTGTAAGGAGTTGACATAAAGAAACAGAGAGAAAACCCAGAAGATGTGGAGTGTTTTATTATTTGCAGAAATCCCTCACTTGTGAGATTGGGCTCAGTACTTGTGTGTGTGTGTGTGCGTGTGACTGTGTGGACTCTCCGAAACTGGACAGAGGAGGCACAAATACAAAAATATAAAGCCCCTTATTCAAAATACAAAGCTTTCATTCCTGCTGTCCTCTCACCGTTCCATCATATTTATTACAGCCACTGACAGCTGCAGGTTTAATGAGACTTATAATCCCAACCCATTCCCTCCACCACTCATCCCCATGACCCTCATTCTTTTTACAGGCAAGCAGTTTGCACCAGAAGCATTAATTTAGTTTTCAAGGTTTCCTGAAACTTCTCTTGAACAAGAAACCAGGATCTGAAGGACAAATATGTTTGCTTTAATTTTTTTTAATACTCAAATTAGTTTGTAGCATCTTTTCTTAATGCGAGCTGATGCACACACTGTGAACATCCTCAGGACAAAAAGCAGGAAATGAGATAGGATATGTGTAGGGCTTTGTTTTTATTGGGACTTCATTGCAGTAGTGCAAAAGTTTTGATGCAGGATTTTGAATTTTGGCACAGTGAGAGACCTCTGAAACGTGAGATCTGGCACTGATTAGATTGTCAGCCATTTGGAAAATGCGGATTTGCCACTAGGCGGCATTATTTTTCATTTTTTTCGATAATTTTCTTATTAAATTTCCAGCCGTATCTCTATTTGTGCGATCTGCGTGAAACGAAAACTAAACTGATGGTGGGATCGTACACGTTGATGTGACACCATGTCGTATCTGTCACCACTGCCATCTGCTGCTGCCACGGCTGGAATCGAGAAAATATTTTCAGGGATATTATGGAATCTACTTCATTGCTGCTTATGTCTGTTCCTAATCACTTTTCATTAAAATAAATAAATAAATAAACATCTGCCCTCATGTAAAGTGGGGTCAGCATTCATGAAAAGCTTGGGGCTTTTTGGAGACCCCTACAGGAGCTTACTTTTTGCTGGATCTTTGCCAAACTTTGTGTGGTTAATGCCTGTTATGGGTTAGAGCTGAGTCATAAAATGATAATGATAATTAAAGCTATAGAACTTATTCTTAATAGAGATTTAAGACATGGTCGATATATTATGTTGACGATTTGACGAAAAACAGAAAAAGCCAGTCATATTGAGAATAGCACTCCTTGAACCAATCATGTGGCTGGAAAGGAGCTACAGCCATGTTGGTTAGGTGGAGCCTAGTCTCCGCATGCTACTGTTTGTGCTTCCGTACCCATGTCCACCACAACTCAGGAGAGAGACTGAGATAAAAGAGAAAGCAGTGATGGAAAACCCGAGGGACAGCCTTACTGAAAAGACGAGGACACTGTTCAAAAACACGTGTCAGAGGAGTTTGGTCGTGTGGAGATATTTTGGAGGGTTTAAAGTCTGACAGAAAACAGGGACGCTGCACTGCAAACTGTGTCAAAGCATGTCCTCACAAAGACGGTTAGAATACTGATCTGTTTTGATGTCTGAAGCGGGACCGTCCTTTAGAGCAGTGGTTCTCAAATTGAGGTACATGTCCCCTTGGGGGTACTCGAAGGCACTCCAGAGTACATGAGATTTATTTTAAAAAATAAATGTAATTTTTAAAAATAAAATCATTTCCAAAATCATTTAAATATTTATTTAATAAATAATCAAATTGTCCAAATGTTTTGTCCACATTTTATATTGAGTAGGCTACTCAGTTTCATTAACCTAACCAGTGTTCCCTATACCAGGATGGTTTGACCCAGCCAGGCATGACCTGTCAATCACGGCTGCCTTGAGAACTACAATAATGGCGTCATGAAACAGCATAAAACCAGAAAACCACTGCCGACGAAATTCCAGCAGTATTCAGAAGAGTCTGTTTCAATGGGATTTACACCGACAAGTGGCAAAACACCCACGGCATTGTGTTTTTTCTGTGAGGAGAAACGAAGCCAGAACGTGTTAAAAAGTAAGAGCAAAGTGCTCAAATCAATGAAACTGTGTGGAACTTTAAGATGTCAGTCTCATTTTTGACTCTTTTTTTTTTTTTTGCCAATATGTTTATTGTCTTTTTCAAAATTTTTTCACAAACACATAACATATACACACTACACACACAAACTGCATACCCTTGCATCATTTTTCAATTTGAATAAACGTAATGAAATTGGATTAATTAACAAATTATGAAGGAAAAAAATAAAATAATTAAAAATTGAAAATAAAAATAAATAAACAAATAAAAATTAAAAATAAAATTTAAAAAAAGGGGGTGAGAAAGAAGAAAGAAAATGGGGGCTACATTTTACAGCATTTGCAAATCATTTCATAAAAATCTAACACTTTCATTTGTCATAATATTCATATATGGTTCCCAGAGTTTATCAAAGTCTTTTTGTTTGCCCTTGGCAATGTATGTTAATCTTT